>CANSZD010001810.1:0-189794 GCA_947648045.1 Beta corolliflora
TTTTAACTTCATGCTTTTCAACTACTTCATTTCTATCTAATTAATAGCAAATTTGATCTAGAGCAGATATAAACTAAAGTTTGAGTCATTCTTTCCAACTACTACTATGGAGTATTATGCCAGTATGGAGTACAATAATTTACTAAGCACCTGGGCAACTAACTAAGATGTAATTAGAGTGATAAAGGTCCCAAACTTGGATTACATTTAGGCTCAATTTTTTAAATCCAAAACATAAAATAATCAAATTAAAATTAAAATTATTAGCACTTAATTTATGCACATGGACATTGTGTTTGGTTGGTAGATTTTCTTTTTATGAAATAGAAGCTGTAATCAAATTTAGATAACAAATTACTAGCATTTATATATGGACATGAAGGTTGTGTTTGGTTGGTAGGATTTTTTTGTTTTATGGAATAGAAGTTGTAGAATTTTCCTTAACATGTTTTCCAAAGGAATGAAAATAAATTTATAGGGTTGAAAAAATTTCATAAGGTAAAAAAGAGTTGTAATTTCTACCCCCATCACCTTGCTTTTTGTCTTCTCTCGTGGAAGTTGAATATATTGACGATATATGCTTTTCATAGAAGATAAATTCATTGTAAATAATTTCCTTCCATCTAACACTAGTAGAAAAATGCAAATTTGCGTCAGTATATGATGCGTCGCACGCTAGAAGCACTAACGCAAATAGCCTATTTGCGTCGCACATTAGAGAACGTGCGACGCACAAAATGACAGCAGATGGGTATAAGGTCATTTGCGTCGCACGGGGATGAGAACGCGACGCAGATGAAGAACATGATTTGCGTCAAACACGGCTATTGTAGCGGCGTCACAGATGATTGGATCCCATGATTTGCGTCGCATGCTCTGGGGATGCGACGCAAATCGTTTTCGTCTAAAACCCGATGACTTGGATGCCTATTAAGTCATGTGCGTCGGACGCAGCTACGGTGCGACGCACATGGTTGGATCACTCATGATTTGCGTCGCACGGTAAGGTGATGCGATGCAAATCATTTTCGTCTCAAAAGCTTATGTCATTAAGTCATGTGCGTCGGACATTGGGGCCCGTCCGACGCAAATGATGCAACCCAGAATTAGCAGATCTTGGCCCACCTCCTAAAGCCCAATCAAAGCATACCTAATAAATAAATCTCGCCTAAGGGCGCGCTTCTCATCCTCCAGCCGTTTTCTCTCTCTCTCTCTCTCTCTCTCCTCCTCTCTCTTTCATTTTTAAAGCCTGCTTCGAATTCCTTTTACCACCACTTCTCCTCTTTCTTCATTAACACAATTCATCAACACTTCAGCATCAACAAAAAAAGGTCGAATTTCCCCAAATTGAAGTTCGAATTTATAGAAATCAACAAAAAAAGTGATTTTTGTCCGGGGACAACAACAATGATAAATCTCCGGCGAGCCTTCTCTCTCTCACTTTGACAGGTTCGATTTTTTTTTTTTCAATTTTTAAATATGATTTTACAATTTCGTAGTCTACAATTTTTTGTTTTTAGATCTACAATTTCGTTTTTTCATTTTTTAGATCTAATTTTCTGTTTTATCAAATTTGTTGGCGTTTATCGTAGTCTACAATATCGTTTTTTTTTCATTTTTTAGTTCTAATTTTCTGTTTTAATTTTCAATTCATTTTTTCATTTTCAGATCTGAAAAATAAAAACGTTCTAGATTCAGTTCATGCATTTGAAAATTATGGCGTTTTTTTTAATTTTTTATATCTGATTGTTTATTTAATTTTTTTGGCATTAATCCTAGTCTTGGATTTTCTTTTTAATTCTCAGTTCTGAAATTCTTATTTTCATTTGCAGATCTGGATTTGGTTCTTTTCGAAGTCTTCTTCGTCGGAAAACGTCGGTTGCTGCTCACTTTCTTCCTCTATTGTTCTAGATTCACTTTTAGTTTTATATTTTTTTTTACATATTTGCAATGTAATTTGTTTGTATCTATTTTACATATTTTTGTCTCTCATTCTAAATCGATTATAGTGGTTTGTAAATTGTAATACATATTTGACATTTTAAATATAGAAATACGTGTTATTTACATTGCCTCCAAATTCTTTACATTATTAATGTTCGTTTAGTTTATCGTATTATATGAAAAAAAACAACAAAAAATATGAAGCTTAAAAAAAAACAAAAAATATGAAGCTGAAAAAAAAACAAAAAATATGAGCCTGAAAAAAAAACAAAAAAACATCTATCTGCGTCGCATGTTGTGTTATGTGCGACGCAGATGAGTGAAGGCTTGCTGGCTGCTGTGGCTTGGCGCCTTCCCATCTGCGTTGCATGCTGCGACATTTGCGACGCAGATGATAGACCATTTGCGTCGCACGTAGCGCAGCATGCGACGCAGATGGGAGACGCAAATGACCTTTGTATACAAGGGCGAGGAGTCATTTGCGTCGCACGGTAGGCGTGGTCGAAGCCTTGAGATAGCTAATCAAGCTGCGTCGCGCCGTTGTCAAAAGCAGATCCTTTATCCTCATCGCGTCGAGACTTGTGCCATCGGACCCATGTCCGACGCAATCAGGCGCCACGCATCCGACACAAATCGTCGATTCACGTACTAGTGTAAACACATTTGTAATGGAATATGCATCAAAAAAAATTTGAATATGTAACGTAATTACAATTGCAATTTCATATATATATATATATATATATATATATATATATATATATATATATATATATATATATATATATATATATATATATATATATATATATATATATATACAGGCAACGCGTATGAAATCAAATAAATAGTAACACATTATTGTATGAGTTTTTATAGGGATTTGACGTCTTTTATTATAACTCAGTTGCGACCTTTATTGTTGTATATCTTTTCTTAAATTCTATTTTTTTTGTTAAATGCTATTAAATAACTTTATGATATTATTTAGCCTAACTAATTAGTGTTTTATTTGCATTTTATTTTATACCAATATGATTACTACTTTTGATTTTTTACGCAGACCATGCATGACTTTTATAAGAAAAATGTTTTTACATACGTATAATCCATTATGATAATTTTAGCATTATTAAAATGTATTCACTTATATGCAAAATAATATAAGCATGATTTTTTAATATTAAATAAAGTCATGAATAATGAAGAACAATTAGTCTCATGAAAAGCATAATATACCATAAAACACGTCCATTATAATATACAAAAACAAACAAAGTACAAAAGACAATGATAGTGAGCTCGATATCGGTTATCTAAGATGAGAACATTAAATCTCTATCAAAAGTGAAATCATTCAGCATTTGGTATGTGTATAATCTATCAATATCAGTTTAGTTCTATTGAAGTTTCACAACTAAAAATTTCTAAAGATTAGAAGAAAGATAGCAAAGAAAAAGGTTGGCAGTTGCATATTTGAAGAGTGTAAAAGAAAACTCTAAATATTCAACAATAAAGGTCTTGGTTACTTTATTTTATAACAAAGATTAATAAGTGTTGGTATTTATTCATTCAAGAGTATTTATTTTGGTCTTTCAGAACTTTTTTTTTTTTTCGGGAAGAAAATTATTATATCACCAACAACCAAACATTACAACCTAATGCTCAACAGACAAAACCCAACACACCTTACATATCAATTCCTAGAAATCTTAGCCATTCTCTATCCTTTCTCTTGGTCTTCTTTGGAAGAATACTATAGCTTCTATCTATAACATCATGTTGCACTCTATTTACAATATTTCTTGGCTAGTACAACTTTACAATTCCAATATGCATCATTCCTAACCCACCAAATATTATAAATCAAAGCATGAATAGCCAAGGAAATCACTCATTTCGCATCTTCCATCTCCTACTTCTTGCCAACCAGTGTACATATTGATTAAAGCTTGAATATCCGACATTAACACCAATCCACTGCAGAATCTTCTCACAAATTTGTCTACTATAGCAGCATTCAAACGGAACATGTTCTTGAGACTCCACTTCAACACCCAAAGCGACAAAGATCGGAATCACAAATACCATATTTGTGCAATCTCTCTATAGTACGTAATATGTTCTTCATTACAAGCCATCCAAAGAATCTGTGCTTTGGAATTACAAATCTACTCCAAATAAATTTATCCCAATACACCCTAGCATGCACACCATTCAATAACATGTACATCTCTTTAATTGAATAATTCTCCATATTACTCAACTTGCTCCCGAGTTATCACTTGCTTCATTCTTTCTTTCTCTTCACATAACTTCCTCCAGTTCCGACTTGAATCATTTGGAAGATTATACATCCATCAATCCCTTTCCTTAATATACGGCTCATTAACCCATTTTATCCATAAGCTATCTTTTTAGCATTGATAGCCCAAGCATATCTCCCCAAAGTCGACACTATTCCGAGTTTTGGACATGTCTTATACCCAGATCTCATGCATACTTTGGGAGACAAACTTGCTCCCAAGCCACCTTACCCGGAGAAGAGTTGAATTGATCACCACCCCGTAAATAAGCTTTGCGAGATTCTCTCAACTTCCTTCAACACGAGATCTTGGGATTAGGAATATTTGGGCCCAATATATATGAACGCTCATAAGAACGGAGTTAACCAAGACTAATCTACCCTGGTAGGAAAGATTTATAACTTTGATTCTCGAAGTCATTTTATCAATCAGCCCATGGCATTCTTTAGAAGAAATCTTCTTATGGCATATTGGCACCCCCCAAATATCGAAAGGGAGATTTCCTTTCTTGAAATCAGTACAGTTCAACACTCTCTGCATTTTTTTCATTTTTCATGCCTACTCATGTATATATTTATGTCTTCCCCTTATTTACCTCCAAACCAAAAATCTCGGGAAAAGTGTTGAAACCCTCTAAGCATAGTATAGATAGAAGTAAAATCACCCTTACTACACAAGATTACATCTTATTGAAAACATAGGTGATTTAATTTCATTCCCACATACCTAAGGATGAAACTTAAAAATGTTCATTGCCACCCACCACCTTTGAAACTCTTGTAAGATACTCCATACAAATCACAAAGAGGAGGGGAGACATAGGGTCACCCTGCCTCAACCCTCTCTTTCCTTCAAAAAAACCAAACAAATCTCCATTTAACATCAAAGAAAACCTAGGAGAGCTAACACACTCCATAATGAGTTTAACAAAACTTTTAGGAAATTTTAAAGCATAACACCTCTTCCGGGAACTCCCAATGGAGTAGAATCATTAGCTTTTTTTCATATCCATTTTAATGATACACCCCAGGGCTAGTCTTCCCCCTCCCATAATTCTTCACAATATCTTGACATATAAGAATATTATGAGCTATAAATCTACCTTGGATGAAAGCCCCCTGATTACCAGCTATAATCTCAGGCTTCAGAACTCTTAATATAAGTAGTAAGTCATGTAAATATATCTCTATTCTATAAAGGAAGTATCAAACAAATAAAGCATTAATTATTAGTCATATTCCTTAGATTACTCGTCACTTTATCTTGTTTCTCTTTCTCGATCAACACCACTTAATCCATTTTAAAGCTTTACTGCCATTATAATCCCTACTGCACCTCTTCTTGGTTTGGATTTACTTGAATTTCTCCAATTTTACTAAGTAAGGTCGAACTGTTTAAGATGTTTTATTAACAATATTATGTATGTCCATTTTACTTGAATAATGTATCAAACTTCGCGAACTTTATCAAAACTTTAATAATTAATAGTAACATTATTACTAATTATATTATGTATGCCCATTTTGCTTGAATATCAATTCACAATAATAGGTTAAATGTATAAAAGATTGTAATAATATATCTACAGTATAAAGATCCATTTGCATATATGACTTTACGTCTAATTTATTGTCTCCGATTCTTTTAAACTTATTTTTGTTTATCTCAACTTATCAAAACTCATCCAAACTAATTTGAACTTTTTGTAAGTGTGTCAAACCTTATTGGATTGAACTTATTTGAACTTATTTGAACTTATTAGACCTTGTTAGTTACTATCTAGACTTATCCGAACTTATCTTAACTTATTTTTTTTTATAAGGTTGAAAACAATGTGAACTAAAAGCAGACTCAAAGGGTACAAATAAAACAAAAGGAATAAATGGATGAATAAATTTGCTTGGATTACAAATAATGTGAGCTAGTCCACATTTAGGAGGCGGTATTAGATTCTTATTAAATATGTCTTGGGGAGAGAGTACATATTTAGGAATAACGAGACATTAATTGTTTAGAAATGCTTTGATAAAGTAATCTCACATATATAAATGGAATGACACAATAAACGAGCCCAAAACAACATTGAATTAGGAAACTCCTATGTATTGCAAGGTTTGAATCGTTTAAAATGTTAAGATTTGACAGATTTCTGGAGAAAACGGCCTACCTTTCATTAGCATAATTACAGAATATATAATACAAGGGAACAACCCTAACTTGCCTAAAACTCCTCAACCGAAAACATATCAGAATATACACAAAAATAGGAAACTATAACAAACTAGGAAATCCTAATAACAACCGGATTTCCTAACACCTCCCTCAAGTTGGAGCATGTAAATCCCGAATGTCCAACTTGCGAAGAAGGAACCGAAAGCGACGACGACCCAAAGCCTTGAGTCGGAATGTCGGCTAAGCGATGGCGGTAGGAACGTAAGACGGAGAAAGATTGCACGACACAATCTCATCTCGAACAAAATGCAATCCACCCCAATATGCTTGAGTACGATCATGAAACACAGGATTGTTAGCAATATGGAGGAGCGGCCGACTATCGAAAACAACTTCATAGGCCGAGAATGCGAGAACACCAAGAGAAAACAAAAGCAGACTTAAGCCACTTAAGCTCACAAGTAGTCACGGCCCATAGCACGATATTCGGCTTCGGCGGAAGAACGAGATGCGTAGGTTGTTTCTTAGTCTTCCAAGAGACAAGAGAACGCCCTAAAAACACCAAATAACCGGTAATAGAACGTCGGGTCAAAGGACAAGTTGCCCAATCACTATCACAAAAAGGCGTTAAAGTCGAATCACTGAGAGGACGTAAAAAGAACACCACGACCGGGACTACCTTTCAAATAGCGCAACACACGAATAACGGCATCCCAATGAGAGACCTGAGGATCACTAAGAAACTGGGCGAGAGTATGCACAGCATAACTCAACTCAGGCCGAGTATCAGACAAATAAACCAATCGACCAACAAGGCGACGATACTGTTCGGGATGAGCATAAGGTGTACCAACAGCGGAAGCAAGACGATGGTTTTGTTCCATCGGCGTGTCAATAGGTTTACAACCTAACATACCAGACTCAGTCAAAATATCCAAGGTATACTTGCGTGAGAAAGAAAAAAGACCCGGTAGGGCTACGAGCAACTTAATGCCCAAGAAATACTTCAAATGGCCCAATTCTTTCATATGAAAACATGACGACAAATATAGTTTGAAATGACGAATAGCCTCAGTAGATGAACCAACAATAATAAGATCGTCAACATACACCAGCACATGAAGAGAAACCTTCCCTTTAGTGTAACTAAACAAGGAATAATCGGCATAGGACTGAGTAAAACCAAAATCAAGTAAGGCACGAGAAAGTTTAGCAAACCATTGCCGAGAGGCCTGCTTCAAACCATATAAAGACTTATGCAACCGACATACCTTCCCGGGAGAAGAGCTATGATAACCAGGAGGAAGCTTCATATAAACCTCCTCGACTAAATCACCATGAAGAAATGCGTTATGAACGTCCATTTGGTGTAATTCCCAATTAAGAGAAACGGCAACAGCTAAGAAAATACGAACTGTGCCCATTTTGGCCACTGGAGCAAATGTTTCATTATAATCAACACCGGCAATTTGCCGATTACCATGCACAACAAGACAACCTTTAAAGCGCTCAACCGCACTGATCGAAGTATACTTGATCTTGTAAACCCAACCACTACTAATAGCACGCTTGCCAGGTGGCAAATCAACTAAAGACCAAGTACCATTGCGTTCAAGAGCATCAATCTCCTCCTGCATAGCCTTACGCCAACCAGAGTGCTGCATAGCCTCATGAAAAGAAGAGGGCTCAAGACCCTGAGTAACAGCTGCCAAAAAACATCGATGGTGAACAGAAAAATTATCGTAATTCACATGACAAGCAATATCAAAAACGTTACCTGAAGAACGTGTCGGAGAAGGAGAAGCATGTGATGGAGAGGAGGGTCTATCTTGGGACGAACAATAGTATTTGTAACGTAGTCACGAAGCTTGGACGAAGGCACTTTGGTACGACGACCACGACCCAATTCAATAGTAGTATCTGTCAACAAAGGAGAACGAGAAGAAGAGACCTCACACTCGATCTCACTAATACGAACGAGGCCCGGCGGGGATGTCGAAACACACGCCCACGGGCGAAGGCCCAGCGGGTGACGCATGCCCGGCGGGGGATTAAGCGCGCACTCATCGGCGGGAGAAGGCCTAATAGAGGTGAAGTAGGAGGCCCAGCGAGATGCGCCCATAGCGGGAGGAGGGCACTCATCATCCCACAAAATGAGTTGAGAAAAATAAGATTCCCATTGCAATTGTGCAGAATCCGAAAGAGTAGCAAGATACGGAAATTTATCTTCAACAAAAACAACATCACGGCTAACGAAAAAATCACCAGTATCTAAATCATACACCCGCCATCCCTTTTTGCCAAAGGGTAACCAACAAAGATACACCTTTGAGAACGAGAATCAAATTTATCTTTGAGACGAGGGCGATGAGCAACATAGCACAAGCAACCAAAAACACGGATATTGTCATAAGAGGGGATAGAACCGTACAAGCTTTCATAAGGGGTTTTGCCATGTAAAACCGGAGTAGGCGTAATATTAATCAGATGAACAGCAGTTAAAACACATTCACCCCAGAAATACTTAGGCAACTTAGCCTGAAAACGTAATGCCCTGGCAACATTAAGAATATGCCGATGTTTACGCTCAACACGGCCATTTTGTTGAGCAGTATCAACACAACTAGTTTGATGGCAAATTCCCTTTGTAGAAAAAAAAGATCCCAAACTTAAAAATTCTTGCCCATTATCACTACGAACAATTTTAACTCGTTTGTTAAACTGAGTTTTAACCATAGCATAAATTAAAAATCACGAATTAATTGACTCGCCTCATGTTTGCCAATCATTAAATAAATCCAAGTGGCACGAGAACAGTCATCAACAATGGTGAGAAAATAACGTGCATTACCACTAGACAAAACTTTATTGGGTCCCCAAATATCACAATGTACCACATCAAAAATATCAGAGGCTCTGTTGGAACTAACAGGAAAGCTATTACGAGGTTGTTTACCCATGAAACAAATACGACAATCAAAATCACAATTATGTTTGAAACTACTACTAACAACACCAATCAATGATGAAACAACCTTCATAGATGGATGACCTAAGCGTCTATGCCATAACTCAGCCTCATCCCCAACACCCACTTTATTTGCTTGTAACTGACGACCACGAACTGACTTGAAAAGATAGACCCCATCACACGACATCCCCACTCCAATCAGGTTCCTCAAAGTGCGGTCCTGAATAGTACAAAACTTGTCAGAGAAAACAATAATAAATTTCTGAATATCAAAAAGTTGCATCACAGACAACAAGTTACATTCGAGTTCGGGGACATAGAGAACATTGTCCAGAACTAAATCTTTTGATAAAACAACACAACCTTCCTTTGATGCCGTAGTACTTTGCCCATTAGGCAAACGAACAGGAGAAGATATAGTACGCAAATTAGAAAATAAAGACAAGTTACCAGACATATGGTTGGAAGCACCGGAGTCAACTATCCAAGCATTAGAAGCATACATACCCGATAACTTTTCCGAAGAAGAGGAAGGAGTGGAGCCCTTGAGAGCCGCAATAAGCTGCCCCCATTGTTCAGTACTTAAAGTTGGAGCAGGAGCGAGTCCTTTGTCATCAACAACCGAAGTCGAAGTGGGACGAGCATAGACCCCATGCTGCCCGTAAAATTGCGATCAGAACCACGCCCAGTAGAGGAACGTCCACGACCACCACGAGCCTGCCTACCAGCACCACGACCTGCTGGCCAACCATGCAGCTCATAGCAACGGTCCTGCTCATGCCCATGACGCCCACAGTGAGCACAAACACGCAAATCAGACCCACCAGCACCCTTACTGATGCGACCAGTAGCACTACCACCTGCAGCGAAACCAACGGCAGTGGCACGAGAAGAATCATGTGCCTCGGAAACGGTCTGCTTACGCTCATCAGAGATGATTTTAGCGTAGGCAACATTAAGAGAGGGCAAAGGATCAAGCATCAAGAGACCCGAAACAAGGGTACCAAACTTTTTCGAATCAAGACCAATACAAAACTGATGTAGTTGCTCAATTTCACGAAGCCGAACATACTCAGACGCAGCACTACAAGTACAAGCAGGTAATTTGCAATAGCTAAACAACTCATCTTGCAAACGACATAGTTCACCAAAATAAACAGCCACAGGACGATTATTTTGACTACAATCACGAATCTGATTTTTTAATTCTAAAATACGTGGACCGTTACCAAGAGAATAACGATCGCGCAAGTCATCCCACAAAGATTTCACATGATCAGGAAAACGCATAGTGGATCTAAGAGAAATATCAAGAGTATTAAAAATCCAAGCAACAAGCATAGAGTTTACAATACCCCATTGTGCGTAATCTGGAGACTTTGCATCTGGAACATCAATAGTACCGTCAATGAACCCAAGTTTATTTTTGGCACGCAGATTATTGCGAAGAGAACGGGACCATTCTTCATAGTTATCACCTTTGAGTAAGATAGGGATCGATTACGGCTCCGGTCCCCTCACTTGGATGAAGATAATATGGGGTGAAGGGCTCATAACGAGAGGAGGGCCGACTTCTCTGCGATCGGGCATGATGAGATGGAAAAAAAAAACGAGAAAGGAAGAACCACGAGGAAGCAAAACAAAGAAACGAAACACAAAGGATCGAAAAAAACTCGGAACTAGAGTAGCTCCGATACCATGTTAAGATTTGACTGATTTGTGGAGAAAACGGCCTACCTTTCATTAGCATAATTACGGAATATATAATACAAGGGAACAACCCTAACTTGCCTAAAACTCCTCAACCGAAAACATATCGGAATATACACAAAAATAGGAAACTATAACAAACTAGGAAATCCTAATAACAACCGGATTTCCTAACATAAAACGCCATATATTTTTTTGAGGAAGTTTAGAACGCCATATTTAAAGCATCGTAACAAATTGTTTTGGACGAGGAGAAAAAATATTTTTGAAACGTAACAAAAAATGGGTTTGGAATTAGGAGAATCCTTTTTCATACAATCGAACTGCTTGGGAGGGGGATATTGAGGAGAAAAACAGCCCTTATTTGCCAGCAAGGGGGATATTGTGGAGAAATACATGGCTATGAAAAAGTTGCTGGCGAATTTGGAAGAACATGATCATTTAGGCTGTCTATAAACACCAAAAAAAGGCACTTATTGAGATTGATGGGTGATAGTACCCTAGCAAAAGCTTATCCACGTACAATAAAGCTGTTATATCTCTTAGGTCAAGTTGGTATCATTATTACTTACTCCGAGTCACAAGCAGGTTAGTTTAATTTGGATGAGCTCGATTAATCTTCTAACAATTGGTAACTAATTAAGAGTGTCAACAAAAATCATTTTTTTGAATTGGTTATAGCATACCATACCCGGGGTGAACTTGACCAGTACAACTTACTCATAAGTGAGTGGCGGACCCAATATTTCTTTTGAAAACGAAAATAGATGCTCAAAATGGATCATGTAATGAAACAAAAGTGGTGAAAATTTTAAAATAATACTAGAAATAAGAAGGTTGGACACAAAATGAACACAAAATAATACAAAATGAACCTCTAATCACCCTTTTCTTTGCAGTATTCCCCTTTCTTTTTTTCTCCTTTCTCCTCCTAAAAAACCAAGCCTTTCTTTACCAGGTTTGAGGCTACTCATCCTTTCGATGGTGGAAAGCTCCAATTTATACTTTTATGCACTTGTTTTTTTAGTGTCATGAATAATAATCATCATTTCTCTCTTTGTTGGAGAGTTTTTTTTACTCAATCATTGGATTATTTATCTCTACTAGTAGAAGTTTCGAGTTTGATTTGTTACTCTCATCTTGTGGGAGCTTAAAGTTTAATTTTTATGGTTTAATTTGTTGCAAAAATACGGCTCATCGATGGTTTCTTTGTACAAATTAGTAATTAGTATTGGATTTTCGTGCGCTATCTACATTGTCCAATAAAGATGTCATCTCAAAACTTTATCAGAATCAGAATGATATACGCTCTCATAGAAGGTTGTGTAATTCAACAAACAAACAAGGGCTACAATATATTGTCAAATCAGCAGGCTTATTATTATCGTAGTTATATCATAGAGGAACTTTTTTTTTTATCAAGTTAGAATATGTTTCGTTTTCTTTTAATATCGACAAGTATGTAAGTGATTTTCAATTATTGAAATTTATCATTCTCCTTAAAAAATATTTATTCCTTTTCTCTCCTCTCTTATTCTTCTTTCCTTTAAGATACTAGTTTCTCTTTATCAGTCAAGGGACTAGCATTTGAGCCTTTGAGGGTGATAATAAGCCCTAATTTATCTTCTATTATTACTTTTAAGTTAATATTTAAACTACATCTCTTTCCTCTTTCCACTAAAGACATTATGTACTTATATATTGGATTTTATTTTTTTCTTGTCGTATATAAATTCTACATTTTTCGTGATTGCTAATTGCTATTACTATTGGTCAACTATATACAAATTACTCCTTTGATTGAGAGATTCATATGGTCTTGTAGCAAACGATGTTGATTTTTCTTCTACATTATCCAAATCAGGCTCAAAATTATAATAGATCTATTTTACCCGTATTGAAAGACATATAATGAAACAATGATATATAATGGGAATGCTGAAATGTAGTTCTCGATTATCACAACAATTGTAGTTTTGCTAGAGAAATGTTATATTCGATTCAATTTGATATGTTTTTTATTAGATTTTTGACTTTTATTTGTATATATGTATGATCCTCATTTAATGAATTGATTATAGTTTTTTTTTCCAAAAAAAGATTTGTGAACACATAAAAATGTAGTCATGAACAATTTCAATCATCTAATACTAACTCACCTATAGAACGACCCGTCCTTCCACCTCCAAATTTTCATAAGTATCTAAAGACTAAAATCTTCGGGGATGTCATGGCCTATACTAGCCCCTTGATTCGGCCACTGTTACAAGCAATCAAGATATTTTTCCCCTTATTAGTTACCTCACTATTCAATTTGAGGTAGAGAAGTAAATGTTAAAGTTAGTTAGAAGATAAGGATGAAGAAATTTAAAAATAAAGATATAGAAAAGTTGGAAAGATTTATGGGGGAGATTACTGGTATTTTCCTAATAGATACTTTTCCATGTTGGCCAGCTAAATTAGCTAAGTTGTACCCGTTAATGATTTTTTATTGGGTAATCACTAAAGGTTTGTGGAAGAAGATGCGCACGATGTGGTGAGATTCCCTCATTATGCTTTTGAATTTGCTTAAAATTAATTATGAAAGACCCTCCCCCTAAACTTTATCAAGAAAATAAATTTAAAATTCAAACTTTAATTAACAATAATGATATTTAATTTGAAGCTTAGATCACTAAAATAATTGGTGTGCACGTTTATTCCGACATTGTCCATCGTTGTTTCCCATCTTCCAACTTTCTAATTTTGGCATCCAACAGCTAATTAGCTGTTGATGATTCAAGTTTATATTCGCTTTACACGCAAGTTTTTCTTGTTTAAGCTAATAGATGGATGGATAAGCATATAGAGTTGCTTGTAGATACAAATTACACTTATGAACTCAAGATTGTTAGCCATGTGCATTAATTCCAAAAGATTTTGAACAAGTACATTCAATCCAAGGTTTTTGCTCTTCTCAAGTATAGGATTTACGTATGAGAGTTTTGATCATGTGATATATGCATGTGGGAATGAATGAAATTTTAGACAATATGTACATTCATTCTTTAATTGATAATAATTTGATGTACTTGTTAGAGTCTATCAACTAAAAGACTAATTGATGGGACTAGCCTCCTCCTCTCCCCTCTCTCCTCTTCCTCCAAAAAAACCCTAATTTTTTCTTTTAGTTTGGAGCTACCATCATCCTTTCGATGGTGGTAAGCCCCCAATTCTTCTTTTTTCTTTTAGTTTTTATTGTTTTTGTTATTCCATTCTCTCTCTTTTTGAGAGTTTTCTACCCAATTTTTGGGTTCTTTCTCTCCTCTTATGGGAGTTTGGAGTTTAGTTTTAGTCTCTTCTCACGTGGAAGTTTAAAAATTGGTATGAGAGAGATTGTTCCTATTGGTTGAAGTTCAAGACCATCAACATCGAAGTATTGGAACTTCGGATGCGGTCAACCTGGTTAAATCAAGAATTTTCTTCCCCAAACTATGTCAGAATGATAGACTTCCCCATCAATAGCTGTATGATTCAGCAAATACAAGGAGGTTGCGTTGTATTGCTCGATCTGGTTCATTGTAGTTTCTTCGAAGACGAATTTGATTTGATCTTGTGTGATTATATCTTGTTTTTCTTTAATACTTATTGTAGATGCCGTTTGGCCTTCATTTAATGAAATTTCTCTTTCACAAAAAAAAAAAAAAAAACTAAAAGACTAATTGCTTATATGTTTCTTTTGAAATTAACCAAAGAGTAGCTGAAGTTAATATCTCTTGAATTGATTAATTTTAAGATAGTAATATATTTGAATATTATCCATCTTTAGTTTGGTACTTGAAAGCAAATCGTTTCTTCTCTATTTAAATTTGTAATTGTCCCGCACCTCTCATGCAATAAAGATTTAAATGATTGATACAGTTCAGTTGATGATAAAATTACCTTACAAAACAAATATATTTGATCATGACTATATATGAGTCTAATTAAGTTTAAAAATGAAAACGTTTAATCATCAAAAAGGCTTCCTACACTAACTATTGAACAAAAATCCCATTTTCGTTTCCAGACATATACTCTCTCTGCGTAAATTGCTATCTAGCTTAGTTGCTAGGTCTTGTGCGGGTGGTACACAATCGAATCTCATCTACATCACTGCGCTTAGTCGCTCTCTAACACACATAAAATATATACTCTCTCTATTTCTTTTTAATCTAGATAGTGTATGTATTCTAACACTATTAGATAGTGTATGTATTCTAAAATAAAATACATACTCTACTTTGACCATCATATATATATGTGATTTATGCTTAAAGAAAAATATTTTCATGTGGCATCTTGTTAGATTGGCCTCTTTATATATTTTTATAGTGTATCAACTTTTTATAATTTTCACATATGGATTACTAGAGAGATAAATGATCATTAATCTTCGTTGGCAAGCATAAAAGCCAAACTATGTAGATTAAAGAGAAACAAAGGATATTTTGTATATCACTATAACTTATTGTCATTCCTCTTGTTATTGATCGATTTTGAATAATACATTTTTATCTATAATACGTTCTACATAAAATATCGAAATATCATGAATTAAAATCATATATTAATTTGGTGATAATTATAAAAAGTGACTAGTAGTGAAAAACTCAAATCTAAAAACTTTAATAACTAATGATCAGGACAGCGAACAGTGGACCTCAAATAGTTAGCTACTAGCTAATGAGCTCAACTTACAAGGACATGGACATGGACATGGACATGGAACAATAAAAATACTAAATTTAGATTTTTGATCAACCCTGGGTTTGTAGGGAAATTTTTTCTAGAAAATCACTTGGAACTAAAGTTCCACTAGTGCTGTAACCTAAGTATTCTTGTTTTTTTTTGGTTAAATGGATCAGATAAATAAAAACAGTTACCGGTTACAACTTACATCCAAAACTAAACAGTAACCTAAGTATTCTACGGTCTTAATTTCCTCATATTATATTATCTTAAAATGCCTTTTATATCTAACTAAGTGATGTTGGTCTCCGTCAACTTCTTTCAGAATCTCCCATAACCCCAACTCTCCACTACATCCATTGGTATCTCTTCTACTTCCACAATAACAGAAAAAATGCAATACTGTATAAAATATTCAATTGTTGCATTTTTTCTGTAACGGAGGAAGTAGTAGTTTTTAATTTTACAGATTCACAAAAATTGTTATTCTCCTCTTTATCAAAGTATAAGGCATTTTAGCTAAAACAATTAATTTCAGTATATAAAGCATGTTACGATACCAATGTAAAATTAAATGTACCTTTATACTATCAAGATAAGATTATAGGGTATTGTACAAGTATTGAGGATGAATTGTAGAGGTGATCATGGGCCGAGCCGGGTTCGGGCCGGGCCACATCTAAAAAAATTGCCCATTGGTCAGGCCGGGCCAAAATTTTGTGCCGAAAGCCCGCTATTTCGGGCCGAAATCGGACCGAACCACAATTTAGTCTAAAAAGTCATTTTTGCCTTGCCCAAAACCCGTCCCAAAGCCAAAAAAAATCGGGCCGAGCCCGAAAACGAGCCAAAAAATTCAGCCCAAAATTCGGGCCGTGCCGGGCAGATTTGATCAGCTTTAATGAATTGTGTTAACCTGGATTGGTTAACCACGACAATATATATATATATATTATATTATTAATAATATATATTATATATATATATATACTCCCTCCGTCCCTAAATAGAGTGCCCATTTCTTTTGGACACAAGTATTAAGAATAAATCATGTGTAAGACCTTAGTTGTATTAAATCATAATTAAATATAGAAGTTGGTACACTTTTTATGAATTGTTTATTAAGGAGAGAGAATGTGGGTCATATGGGAAAATGGGTGATATTATAAAAGTGAAATCAAAATAATATTTTCATTGGTGGACCCATACCAAATAAGGAAATGAGAAATCTATTTGGGACAAACATAAATGGAAAAATGGGCACTTTATTTAGGGATGTATATATATATATATATATATATATATATATATATATATATATATATATATATATATATATATATATATATATATATATATATAAGTTCATATGAGAACCACCCTTATTGTGAGAACCACTCATTTTACAATATTTTTGCTCATTTTATGTTTTACTTATTTTATGCTTTTGCTAATTTAACATTTTTATGCTCATTTGGCAACGTTTTTTCTCATTTTACGTTTTTGCTCATATACGTTTTTTCTATTTTAACTTTTTTATGCTCATTTTACCGTTTTTTTCCTTTTATATTTTTGTTCATTTTACGTTTTTGATAATTTAATGTTTTTGTTCATATTATGTTTTTGCTCATTTTTTTACTTTTTTTTGCTCATTTTAGGAAGTTTTTGCTTATTTTAAATGGTTCTCATTCTCACCATAAAGAGTTCTCACTAGAACCCAACCCTATTATTATATATATATATATATATATATATATATATATATATATATATATATATATATATATATATATATATATATATATATATATATATATATATATATATGAGATTACATTACAGACCTAATACTAATAGAAGTCCTTTATATACTTCTATTATGTACAATTTTTTTTTACAATATTTACACTAATACACCGTCCCAATCTTTAGGGGTGAAACAACAGATAGATTGGAACGATGTCTAGTAAACAAATCAGTTGATAGACCTTTAGTAAAAATATCAGCAACCTGCAACTGAGTAGGAACATGACGAACCATAAGACCTCATTTGGCAACCATTTCACGAACAAAATGGTAATCGACATCAATATGTTTACTTCGATCATGATGAACTGGATTAGCAGTGAGATAATTAGCATAATCATTATCACAATACATTATCACAGGTCGTCGAAGAAAATAACCAAGGTCAGCAAGAAGTTGCCGAAGCCAAATTGTCTCTGCAACAGTATATGCAACTGCCCTATATTCAGCTTCAGTGGAGGACTTAGAAACAGTAGGTTGCTTTCTCGAGCTCCAGAAAATCAAGTTCTTCCCAAGAAAAATAGCATAACCAGTAGTAGAACGACGAGTATCAGGGCAACTCACCCAATCTGCATCAGAGTAGGCAATAACCACAGTAGGAGAACTGCTGCAATGTACGAAAAGACCAAACGTTGCAGATATCTGAAAATTCTTTTCAGAGCATGAAGATGAGTAGTACGAGGAGCATGCATAAACCGAGACACCATATTAACAGCACACCACAAGAAAATTACCTTTTCGTAGCGATTATTTTAAAGCGATTGTACATTCGCTACAATAAACAACTAATGTCTATGAAATAGTATAGGAAAATGTAGCACTTTACAATCACCATGTTAAACTCTTTAAAAATCGATACAATAAGCCTAGTAAGAGAAATTCATCATTTATTTAACCAAGAATTTGTATAAGTATTTAATAAAATATTGTATCATTTTAAAATCGCCATATTTACCCCTAAAAAATTGGTACAAAAACCTTGTAAAAGATCCCATCGTACGCGCTCTATTTTTGGTGAAATTTTCATAAATTGGCGCTCTTATACTCAAAACCACCGCTCATCATATTTCGAATTAGGTTTTTGTCAATTACACTCCTAAGGCTTATACTCCCTATTCGCGTTCAAATTCTTCTTGGCTGCAATCTTTTTTTTCCCTCAAATCGATCGGTTCATCGTTAATCTTAAAATTCGACTTCAGGTATGTAATTTTCTGTTTATATTCGTGCGAAAATTCATTGGTAGTATTTGCTACTTGAATTTGCTGCTTATATTCTTCAGTCACCGGAAATTATTTGTGAGGTTTATGGGGGTAATCGATTAATTACTAATTTTTGTTCTTGATTTCTGTTTTATCAGATTATATTAGAACCTCTTCTTCTGGTATCTTGCACCGAATTCACGGGTGAGTCTCCAATTTCTTGTGTAAATTGCTAAAATTTAAGTAAAACATTATAATTTGTTTCTTTTATAGAAATTGACTAAAAAATAAGGTTTTTCTCCCTATCTTATATTAGTGATAAAATTGAATATGCTAAAATTTTGGGTGTAATTCTATCAGACTTTTAGTGATACAGATGGAGAAAGAGTTGTTATCAGTTGTGGACTTGTGATATACTGATATCTATGTGCTATATAATAATACACCTATTGTCATGCATTCATATAGGATTTAACGTTTCAATAAGTAATAATAGTTTAGTTGCTGGTAGATAAAATTATGGTCAAAAGTTTCAAAGCTTGATTATAATTGTTGATCAATATCGAGAAATACAACACACAGGGAAAAAAAGAAAATTCCCTCACTGTTGGCTCTTAGACAAAGCACCTCACGTTAGGAACAAAGTCCTCAAATAGAGCTTTCCACACTGACAATTCAAGTTAAAGGTAGTAATTGGATCTTTTTCTCAGACTTCTATACCAGTTTAAGCATTTACAATATGAAGTTTCACTATCACTTATCAGTGATCATATTGAGTCAACTTTGCACTGAATGCTGTCCATAAAATTCCTCAGTACTTTTAATAGAACTATCATCATAACTAATTGAGGATGCAAGGTAAAGATCCTGTTGGCCTACTAAACTCGTCGTCTCCTCATAGTTTTTCTCATCAGTGTTATGCCAAGGGTGGTTTATTTGGTTCCTCAAAGCTCCTTATTGACTTGTATGACCTGGGTGCATTGATCTAAGGTTCAACAAAGCTTCTACGTGATTGACTGTAAGTGAATTATATCATTTACTTGATTTTGATCTATTAGCAATTTGTTATTTTCCGGTGTTTAGAATATGGCTAGTGTTTAATTTAGTTTAGCTTTTAGGCTTCCTTGCTTTTTGCTGTATTAAGGTTTCTGGTTTTGAGTTGGAATAGTTGAATTTTGAATATTTAGCGACCTGATTTAGGTATAGTTGATTAAAGTAATTATGCACCAAAGTAGTGGCAAGATGTATAAATTGGGGATTTGGAAAGAGTTGTTCTTCTTACTGTCATAACATTTGTTGCATATCAGATTTGCATTTCTAGCTACAAGAATAAAGTCCACTAGCACCATCACAATCCTAGAATAGGAAATGTAATCACAAATTTAACATAGAGGAAAATCAAACTTAGCATGTTCCCTTTTTTTTTTGAGGGAATCCAACCAAGAGGGACTGGACACGAGGCTCCAACGCCACCTTCATACCCCAAAAACCTGCCTTGCTTCAGCAATATGAGGCTCCTATGAAGCTTGAAACTGGACAACAACACTAGCAAGTATATTCCCATCAAAATCACGACAGATTATGCCCACACCAAACCATAATTAGTTACTCCAATAGCACGAGCAGACCTTGGTGAGAGCTAGACAGCATCACGAGCTTCCTTGTAGATCTTCAGCACATAGGACAAAGTTTCAGCTGGATTCGGTAATTCGTTTTCCATGACTACCTGCAGCATGAGCCCCAAACAGCCCAAAAAATAGACAAAAACACATCTAAATCCTCCCATTTAAACATCACTCTCACCACTCTTCTTGAAATTAGTCTTTTCTTTCACCGAAAAATGCAGCCCAAATGACTACCAAAAAAGGCCCTTATTTCCTCTCTCAGCTCTGTTTTTTTCAGCTTCGAACACCGAAACACTGCCCTTGTGCCTAACGCCAACAACACCAACATCACCATACAATCCTCGACCTAATCCAGTAGCCTCGAACCATGCAGACCCAGCCCCGAATCGCACACTCTCTTCTCTCGCTCAACCTCCCTCTTGTGTTTCTCTCTCTCCTCGCCTGGCCGTGCGTCGCCGCACTCTTTGCTAGACTTTTGCCAGAGCTCTATGCCAAGCTGCCAACGTCCCTACTACCTCTCGTATCCCCTGCTTCATTGTTTACTGTTGTAAGGTATGTATAAGATACATTTTCTATTTAGTTGATTTACTCATGTAAGGTATGTATAAGATACCTGTAAGTGTTGTGATAATTCATAGTTTATAATTTATTTAAGGCTTATGAAAAGCTAAATCAGCTACAGAGCGAAATCGATCAAAGCATATAGGTGTCTGCACTATTATCAAGCATGTGGCTTTTATTCTTTACTGTAGGCTCTTGGTAGCATGCCAAACATACAATTTTGAAACATGGTTAAATAAATGATACACGGGAAATTTACACATCCAATTTCCAAATTAAGCAACAATTTCCTGCTTTATTTTACGAGTAAATCAATAATTTCCAAAATAAGCAACAATTTCCTACTTTATTTTACGAGTTTCTTTATACAAAAGTGTTTGTGAGTTGTGACTGTGGCTCTTTTTCTAGATCTTGTTAGTTGTTGCTCATGGAAACACACCATTAAGTACGGAAAGAGCTCCATATATTTAGAAATGTAGTACTTAAAAACTAGAAGTACTGCAAATGTGAAATGTGTTTTAAAACCTACTAACAGATAACAAAAGTATTGGTTTACAGGTGTCTGCAGTATTGTTTTAGAAGTGTTAATCCTTTTACTTTGTTAGTATCAAAATGTTTTTTTATCGTCCTACGTTTGATTCTTCTTTTAAATCTATTTTTTCACATTTATATGAGGAGAATTCCATATATGCGGATTATGACTATATAATATAAATATGACATTCTTAAGTAATATATTCTAATAGAACCAACTTTACATTTGTTTCTATAACAGTGATCACTAATGGATAATCGCAAGCACATAGTAGTATCAGTTGATATAACTAGTTTTGACCGTTTTCGATCTAATCTTTTAGTCGACTTTGTTTTACATAAGCGAGGAAATTTAATCCAAGTTGACGATTACTAAGGTATTTTGGGTTTAAATACTTGTTGCTTTGCTCTCCTAGGCAATGTTGTCATTTTTTTTCCACAGATCAATGTGGTACAAATTATATTTATTTATGTTTGAGAGTTGTTTGCTACTAGTGTAGCGGTAGTGTTTTGTAGGATGATCTGTATTTTTCTTGCTTTTGCACGCTCTCTTTAGTTGTTGATATAATTATTAATTGCCCAAAAAGAGTGATTCATTTTGGGATGTTTGAATATTTGGTGATTTTCAATGGCTTGATCTGATAGGATGATGATGATTTGGCTGGTTGGGAGAATGCACACATATGATCATCAAATGTCACTTGCTTAACTGATAGGTAAAAAGTTATTTTGTATATGATTCAAAGTGTGTATGCTAAATTTTTATAGTCATAGCCATATATTAATTTTTACCCTTTTTTTGCAGATAATTCTACTTTGGAAATAGTGAAGTTGAGCCAACTTGACGAAACATTTTATTTTAGCTACACTATTACAATTGTTTCATTGATTAGTTAAGGACAACTAGATTTTTTTAAGTTAAATCTCAAGAATTATTTACGTTTCCATTTTTCGAAATGATCTTTGTGATTACTTTGGAGTTATTATCTATTATATTTACCATGATATTGCAATTATTTTAGCATCAGAATTAATACTTTGTATGTGTATAATAAGTGAATTGTGATTTCCAAATTAAAGAGATAGCAAAATTATTTGTTACAATAACAACAATGAAACAACCAATATTGTGGCGAATATAATCGCCGCCATAGAACCTTTAAGGTGTATTATTTTGTTAGCAATCATGGCGGTTCCATGACTAATAGCATCAATTAAATTCGAGATAATAATTAACAAATGGTGTTGATTACATTCGCTACCAAAATAACTTAATAGTATTGATTAGATTTTCTTTCATTTTATTCAATAGTGTTGATTATATTCGCAACTATAATTAAAAATAGTGTCGATTACATTCGCAACAATAACTAGTTATTAGTGTCGAATGTATTTGGTACCGTAACTAACAAATGGTGTCGATTGGATTAGCTACGATAATTAACAATGGTGTCGATTGCATTCACTACCGTATATAACATATAATATCAATTATATTCGCAACCATAAGTAGCCAATAGCGTCGATTGCATTCACTACCATATGCAATTTTTGTGGAAGATGGACCCGACATTTGTAGCAATTATAATCGCTACAATAATCACCATAATTGGATGTAACCATTCGTATCGATTATTTAGATAATCCCCAGCGAATGTGAAAACCACTACCAAACGGTGGATCTTGTATCGAAAAGTCATTTGCTGGGGAAAGTGTTCGTAGCGAATGCAATCGATACCAA
The DNA here is from genome assembly GCA_947648045.1 of Beta corolliflora. Taxonomy (NCBI): domain Eukaryota; kingdom Viridiplantae; phylum Streptophyta; class Magnoliopsida; order Caryophyllales; family Amaranthaceae; genus Beta; species Beta corolliflora. Next base: position 23,277 of record CANSZD010001810.1, read on the forward strand.
AGGTTATAAAAATCGCCACGAAAATATAATTTTCTTGTAGTGGCATAAGCAATATTTGGACGAGTCATAGTTAAGTATTGCAAAGCACCAACCATACTACGATAATCTGTGGGATCAGCAAGAAGTTCTCCATCAAGAAGAGACAAAGTGACTCTAGAGACAACAGGTGTGCGAACTAGTTTAACAGTATGAAAGTGAAATTTGCAGAGTAAATCAGAAACATACTTATTTTGGGACAAAAATAAACCAGAGGGAGTTCGCACAACCTGAACACCTAAGAAATAATGGAGATCCCCTAAATCCTTCATAGCAAACTGAGAAGAAAGAACAGAGATGAATTTTTGAACAAGAACAGAGCTACTACCAGTGAGAACAATGTCATCAACATATAACAGAAGAATAAGTAGATGACCATGAAATTTGAGCGTGAACATGGAAGTGTCACAACTGCTGCACTTGAAACCAATAGATAATAAGAAGTTGCTGAAACGAGAGAACCAAGCTCGAGGATTTTGTTTCAGACCATAAATGGACTTACAAAGACGACAAATATGAGTGGGTTTCGATGGGTGAACAAAACCCAGAGGTTGACGCATGTAAGCCTCTTCACGAAGAAAACCATGAAGAAAAGCATTTTTGACATCTAATTGACGAATAGTCCATTTGAAAGTAAACAACAATAGTGAGAACTAAGCGAACAGTAGTAGGCTTAACAACAGGATTAAAGGTTTTAAAGTAATCAATACTTGCCAGCTGGTGATTTCCAAAAACAACAAGTCTGGCTTTGAACCGCTCCACCGAACCATCAGAATTGTATTTAATCCGATAAACCCACCTACAACCAAGTAAATTCTAATCATAGTTGCGAGGTACCAACTCTCATGTGTCATTTTTAATCAAAGCCATATATTCATCAAGCATGGCTTGACGCCAACGTGAGTCTTTAGACGCTTGTTTAAAGTTAGTTGGTTCTGACTCAATAACATCCGTTTTTAAGTTCATTAAAATGCGTGGTTTGGAAACACTATCTTTTAACCGAGTCCATGGGATGTTTATTTAAGACAACGGGAGGGGTGGTGGAGGAAGGAGAGGATAAAGCACGAGAGCTTGGAGATGGGGAGGACACACTAGGAGGCATAGGGGAAGTAGGGGCAGCATCACACTCCAAAGAGGATAATTTGCCATCATCAATGGGAAGAGGCCCAACAGCGGTAGATGGATTATTAGCGTTTGGCGGAGCCCAAAGGATGGATATGCGTGCCAGGTGAACCAGCAGACTGGGCGTAGACGCGGGTGGGGAGGGGGTGATCCAGCGAGCGCTGAAAGCCCATCGGGCTGATCAGCAGACACGGGAATGGAGGGTGATCCAGTGGGGGCTGGGAGACCATGAGGCTGGACAACAAACACGGGAAGGGTGAGGGGTGGCCCAGCGAGCGCTGGAATCCCAGCGGGCTGATCAGCAGCCTTAAAAATAGGGGGGTGAGCCAACAGTGGCTTGACGCGCACTAGAAACAATGGGAGACACACAAGCAACATTAGTGGGACTCCAATCATCAGTCAAGACCGAAGAAGATGTATAAGGCAAGGAAGACTTGGGACCAACAAGAGTGCGATATGGAAATTTATATTCAAGAAAAAGAACATGATGACTGATATAGACTTTGTTGGTGACGAGATCAAGACAACGATAACCTTTATAATCCACAACATAGCCAATAAAAACACAGTGCTTTGATTTAGGTTGAAGTTTGTTGATTTTAGAATCCATGAGCAAGGGAAAGCATGAACAACCAAACGTTTTCAAAAAATGATAAGATGGAGGACGATGAAATAATTTTTCAAAAGGTGAGACACCCCCTAGAACCGAGCTAGGTAACCTATTAATAGTATAGGTGGATGTGTACGAAGCAACAACCTAAAATTCAGCAGGAAAATCAGAATGAATGAGCATAGTACGAGCCATTTCAATAATATGACGATGTTTGCGTTCCGCAACACCGTTTTGAGCTTGAGTATGGGGACATGACTTTTGAGAAACAATACCATTGTCACGAAAGTGTTGAAGAAGGGGGGCATTATCAAATTCTCGACCGCCATCACTTTGGAAAATTTCAATTTTGCAGTTAAATAAATTTTCCACCATTTTTTGAAACACAAGAAATTGAGAGTGAGCATCCGATTTGCGACGTAAAGGATATAACCATGAATATCGTGAGAAATCATCAACAAAAACAACATAATATCGATAAAATTGATTTGACAAATAGGAGATTTCCAAATATCACTGTGGATTTTATATAATGGATAAGGAGAACAATGTTCAATTGGTTCAAATGGTAATCGATGTATTTTACCTAACTTACAACTAACGCAATCATCATGAAATTTGGAAGTACCTAAGATAGACTTATTTGAACATAAAGATCCTAAAACTCTAGATTAAGTATGACCAAGTCGAGCATGCCAAATATCGCCAGACTCCTTAGTGGCTAGCAAAGCAGGAATAGAAAACTCATTAGTGACAAGTTTGGGTTGAATGGGATATACACCTTGCTTACTGGAGCCCCGAAGCATAACCTCCCCTGTTTTCTTGTCCTTAACAGAAACAGAGTTTTTATCAAAACACACAACACAATCATTCTCTTGACGCAACTTGCTAACTGATAATAAATTATGTTTCAATTTAGGCACATGACAAACAGAAGACAAAGTAAGTAGACTACTTGAAGTTTTTAATGTCAAATTGCCAACATTTTTAATAGGGAGATAGGTACCATCACCAACGACAACAAAACTTGACCCAGTGTAAGGAAGAATAGCAGAAAGCTTACCATCTTGAGGAGTCATGTGGGAGGCATACAACTCCCGAATCCGGGTACCAAACTGAATCATTTGATTCACCACCAACAGACAATGCAACTAAGGCGCGAGTGACACTATCACTATGGATTTTATATAATGGATAAGGAGAACATTGTTCAACTGGTTCAAATGGTAATCGATGTATTTTGCCTAACTTACAACCAACGCAATCATCATGAAATTTGGAAGTACATGAGATAGACTTATTTGAACATAAAGATCCTAAAACTCTAGATGAAGTATGACCAAGTCGAGCATGCCAAATATCGCCAGACTCCTTAGTGGCTAGCAAAACAGGAATAAAAGACTCATTAGTGACAAGTTTGGGTTGAATGGGATAGACACCTTGCTTACTGGAGCCCCGAAGCATAACCTCCCTCGTTTTCTTGTCCTTAACAGAAACATATTTTTTTTATCAAAACACACAACACAATCATTCTCTTGACGCAACTAACTGATAATAAATTATATTTCAATTTAGGCACATGACAAACAGAAGACAAAGTAAGTGGACTACTGGAAGTTTTTAATGTCAAATTGCCAACATTTTAATAGGGAGATAGGTACCATCACCAACGACAACATAACTTGAGTCAGTGTAAGGAAGAATAGCAGAAAGCTTACCATCCTGAGGAGTCATATGGAAGGAACAAAGTTAGAATTGAATCGTTGCGGGCAATAAGCCGCTTGATGACCTGGAAACCAACAAAGACCACAAGTATCGGAAGTAGGGGTAGAGCTTAAATTGCCACTTGGCGGAGTATTCCCATTTTAACATCCCCGGTTAGCATTGTTGTTGTTATTACCAGAGCCTCGAGCATTAGATTGCCACCATTACCACGATTTTGATTATTTCAACCACCATTATTACCACCTTTGTTCTTATTATTCTTGCCTTTATTTCGTCCACTTGAATTATTCTTAGTAGAGGAATTACTAGAACCAGAGGACTGAACAGCAACCAAGGCATGATGAGAGGACGAATCAGACCCCTCCTTGGAACTTTTGAGACGTTGTTCATGAAGCAAGAGCTTGGGACGCAAGTAATCAAAGCTTAAAGGAAATGGATAATGTAACAGTGTGGTAACAAGATGATCATAGACTGAATCACGATCCATACCAAATAAAGTGAATCGAACCAAATCTTGATTGGAAACAGGACACTGAATAGCAGCTAAAGAATAAGCTATAACCTTAATCTAACGCAAATAACCATCCATAGTATGAGAATATCCCTTTTTAATGTGAGAAAGACGACCCTTCAATTCCATAGAACGAGCCATACTAGCATGCATAAATCGAGTTTGCAAACTATTCCAAATTTCCACAGAAGTTGATAAATCATGAACATCAACAAACACATCACGTGATAAGGTGGCAAAAATCCAAGATTTAATTTGCTGATCAACACGTAAATATTCATAGAATTGAGAATAAGGAATCGAAATACCACGTTCATCTAATATATGAGAAGGAGGAATTAAAGCAGTGTCTTCAACCATACCAAGTAATTGATGGGAAAGAAGCAAACAAGTGATTTGAGTTTTCCACAACAAGTAATCCTCAGGAGAAGAGAGAGGATGGTTACCAAATTATTAAGATTTGGCGCTGAAAGCTGCGGTAGAGTGAAGATGGGCTGCTGGACCATCGACGGCACCGACATGGCTGCGACGTTGGGCTGGAATCCCGACGGGTAGCACGAGGGTGTGCGCGAGAAGGAAGAGGGCTGCATAGGGCTGGTGGGAGCAGTCGTCTGTGATGGAAGAGAAGCCGAGAAGAGCCCATAAGAGGGCTGCAGGAACACGACAGCAGCATTGGAGCCCAGCGAAGAGTAGGAGATCGCGAGCACAGAGAGACCACGGCCTGCCATGGCGTATGAAAGACCAAACGAAGCAGGCGTAGGAATCATGGGGAAAAAAAAAATTTAAACTTAAAGAAACCTAGGGCTGTAATACCATGTACAAGTATTGAGGATGAATTGTGTTAACCTAGATTGGTTAACCCTGACAATATATATATGAGACTACATTACATACCTAATATTAATAGAAGTCCTTTCTATCCTTTGTACATATAATATTACACTAATAGTTATTTTCTATAATCAATATAGTATTTAATATCAATTTATTATTATTTATGTATATCTAACTATAACTGACTAAATTCTTAATATGCATAAAGGTGGTTTTAATTTATCTCGCCTTTATAATTTGAAACATAGAGAGTATTGTTTATCTTTCCTCTCGTATCCACCGGAGCGTTACCTCTCACATACAAGGCCCTCTTTTCAACTTATTTTTGTTAATTTGAACTTATCTTGAACTTAACTGAACTTATTAGTCCTTATTAGACCTTATCTAAGCTTATCTGAACTTATTAGACCTTATCTGAACTTAATTATGTGAATTTATCTTAACTCATTTGAAACTAATCTAAACTTTATTTTTTCTTAGAAGGATTGAAAATAAGTTGAATTGAATAAGGCGTAAGTTTTTAATGGGTAAAAAACACCATTGGAGTATGTTTCAACATAATCTTAGGTTTAGCTCAATGATAAAAGATCTTCTCTTACATTTTTGCCATTGTGATGTATTCAAACATGTCTGGCTAGTAAAAGTAGGTAGAAAGCACGTAGGAGCACATGAATAGGCCACCATTGATGAAATTCGAGCATTACCAAAAACGAAGAATAGCCTTGTTTTTAAAGAATAGCACCATGTACTGCATATTCATTATATATTCACAAACCTAGATATATGATGAATTGGGAATTGTGTGTTCCCCTCACATTTTTGGCCCTAATTAACTGATCAAAGTGACATCACCAAATTGTACGTACAAATTATAACCAATGCAAACTATAGTAATTAATTAAACTATTATGTAGTCTGAGCCGCACACAGTTACCTTCCTTGTTTCCCGCATCACATACTAATGAATCTTTTTCAATCTTATCCCTACTCCTTTAAGTACGTGCCTACATTGGATTAGAATATAATCACGCATGCATGCTTTATAGAAATAAGTCAGATGATTAATATTGTATTAATAATACGTACAACTCCTATTATAAAGTTCTTTAGTGTTGAAAATTATACTACGAGCTAGCTAGCCAGAAATATTCCAGAATTAGGAGTATATTTTAACATAAGCCCTCAAATTACGCCTTAATTTAGGCCCTAATTTAGTCTGGTTTATGACTTTAGTGCATGTCGGCTCCAACTTCAATGCGATAATAACCAGAAAAAGCCTAAGTTCCAGCCTTAAGAAGTTAAAGATGCCCTTATGAGATCACTATTGCTTATCTTAAAAATTAAGATGTTAAATCAAATAGCACTTTGGGCTTAATTCTTTTCTTAAACTCATAAAAATAAGATTAAGTTCTAATTAGTAAATATTAGCTCGGATCGATATACTTTATTTCAAAGAAATGTAAATAAGTTTTCATTAGTAATTGTTTGATCAATAAAAACATATTATTATATGAAAACAAGCATGCTCTAATCAGGAAAGATATATATACTCACTTGAATCAATTCTATAAATCACCTCAAAAAACTTTTAAGTTCTATAAATCAAGTATCGGTCACAATTAGCTTCAATAATCAACAGTTATTAATCGCTGAAAAGTAATTGATTTTGATTCAATAAGGATTACTTGAAATTTGACCTTTCTAATTTGCATTATTGTTGACAGCCAATATTTTGGTTGAAGTGTTATGAATGATTGATAATATGATAGAAATATGGCTACTTTCATAAAAGAAAATAAGAAAGGTGGCATACAAGTTAGACTAAGCCATACTTCCTAGTTCCTCCATTTCTTTTTAATATACACACTTTCTATTTTGGTACATTTCTTTTTCATCTATACAATGTTGTTTTTTCTATTTTTTGTAACATGTCCCATCTATTTTCTTCCTCTTTTTCCACCCATGTGGTCCACTTTTGGATATAATAACCCACTTTAAAAAATTTCGCTCCATCTTTTTGGTTTCTCTCCCATAATTTTAGAGTTCCTCTTTGATTCAATGCCAAGTGAAGTGAGTAAACTAAAAAGAAACTTGAGGAAGTAATAAAGAACTTATGAAAAGCGTACGTTACATGTTCGACTCTCACTAAAGGCTCTTTCAAGAGAAATTCCCTCTCGCCTCTTCGCTTTGATCGGAAGTATTGGTTTAACTTTTGACAATTTTGGACGTTACTCTGCGTGTAGTCGTGTACTAAATCCTTAAAGATGTTATTGTGCATGCAAGTAAAAATTCCGCCTTTATTAAACATTGAAAGTAAACTAGCTCATGATAAATAGATCAAGATCTTACCGGCCAACCAAATTAAATAGTCAAATCAAACTTTAGGAATGAAGAGACGGGCTGCTTAAGTTATTTTGTACATCTAATTACTCCACTGACGAACAAACTTATAGAGTCAATGCTAGAAAAAACAGCACGCAAAAGTGGAACTGATTTGATCATTCACTATTGGAAGACAAGCCCCTTAAATTATCGTTATCAATAAAGTTAATCGTCCACGTCAATCTACATAGAACCACCAAAAAGTTAAAATTATTCGCTCTGTAATTAATTAACTATGTTAATAATAATAATAATTAGTAATAATAATTAGTTACCAGCTAAGAAAGATCCTCTAGCAGCCATACTTTACAATTCCAAAGATTCTGTTCGTAGGGAAAATCTATGACAAATCCACAAACTATGATTATGAAAACCCTTAAGACGTGGGTAAGTCGTACTAACTGTGGTTAGTTATCATTATTACCAAGATGGAGAGATGTCTTCCACAGTGTTAACACTATTTCTTATTTTCAAATTCATTAACAATAAGAATCTTTTTCTCTTTTTATGCTTTCTTTTGGGTATTTGTTGGAAGAAACGTTTTATATGAGGATGAGTAATAATAACGTAAAATAAGATTAAGGTTACTTTTATTTGTTCTAAGAGTGACTATTTTTCAAGAAGTAATTGACAAGTAATGAATAGAAGTCTTACCCTCGTACTTCTTTCGTCGCAATGTAATTGTAGCATTAGCTTTTTCATAGTAAAACGCGATCCTTTTGAATTTTTTTGTAAAACGCGATCAACTTTTGGAAAAGAAACTAGTTGTTAGGCTCGGGTTATGGCTCGTGTAATTATAGTTTTTATTTAATAATATTTTACTTTGAAATGACAACATCAAATATAACTTGGTTTAGTGGTTATGATTGTAGTATAGAAACTTGAAATCACAAGATCAAATCATATATATGGCATTTTCTTATCTTTTTTTTTACATTGAAATGATAACATCAGATATAACTTGGTTTAGTAGATATGATTGTATTATATAAACTTGAAGTCACAACATCAAATCTTATATGTAGCATTTTCTTATCTTTTTTTATTACTTTGAAATGATAACATCAAATATAACTTGGTTTAGTGGTTATGATTGTAGTATTTAAACTTGAAGTCACATGATCAAATCTTATATATGACATTTTCTTATCTTTTTTTTATTGTATGTGTATTACATGTTGTAAAGCACCTAAGGAAGAGTGCCACGTGGCACCGTTCTTTGTTTATGAACACCTTTTAATATACTTGTATAGATAGATTGTTGCAGTTGTTCCTGCCAAAAATGATCCAGTCCTAGCTAATCCAACCCGATTTTATCGGGTTTTAAACAAGATTTTTCGACCATGATTCCGAAATGATCCAAATATAAAAAACGAAAGTAAATGCCAAATTAAGATTGTTTCATTTATTTTTAAACAACCTAAAATGGTATATGTTTCATTTATATTAGAAAGGAGGAAGTATATGTTACAAATATGATTAATATATCGTACCAAAGAGAAACATTAGCTACATAAACGGAAAATAATCATTTAAAATGACAAATAGAAAAATAAAAAAGTTAATAAAAAGACGTCATTAACCCGTATTTTGACCATAACCCAACTAGGAATCCATACCCGATCTTTACTCGACCCGTCCCAAAATATACGGGACCCGTATTTGAGTTGACCCTTATCCACCAAACTTGAAACCCGCCCCCCGACCCATTGCATAGTCTTGTTGCAGCTAATAATATAGAAGGGATGAAGTATAATTCATATACTATGGTCACAGTATGAGTTTATATTCCTCAAGTTGTAATAATCTAATTGTAATGAGCTCAAGCTGTTATAAGCTTCTAATAGTTTCTGTTAGTCAGTGTATCTAACTGAACTATAAATACTTGTTTGTAATAATTCTCTTTGTACTTTTCTGGATTCTAATACATCTTTAGAGAGAGAGAGATTTTCCTCTCCTCTGATTCTCATGGTATCAGAGCGGGTTCAAACTGATTCCTGCGAATTAATCCAGACAAACTGAATTGAAATCGCTTCCACTCAAAATTCTTCTTCTGCGATTTCTTCAAGAATTGAAATCGCTTAACCTCAAATTGTTCCTCTGCGATTTTTTCAAATTCTCAAAACCTCAAAATCTTCTTGCGAAATTTGCGATTACAATCTCGAATTTCTTCTTGAAATCAAAAACCTCAAAAATCTTTTTGCGACATTTGCAATTAGAGCCTCGAATTTCTTCTTGAAGTTTCTTGCTCGATTTACTTGAAGTTTCTTGCTCGATTTACTTCTTGAAGTTTCTTGCGTCTTATTTCATCAATGGCGGAAATTAATGGTGAGAATTCTGTAACTAGAGGTGCTGGTGATAGCAATGTAAGTAATAGTTACAATGATTGTAACACCCCGTCCTTCTACTACTAAGATACTAAACCTTATCAATTCAAGAAATACTAAAATGACGTTAGCGGAAATAACGTCGGGACGGTTATGCTACTCTAAAACAATAAATAAAGATAATAACTTAAAATTCATAGCTTAAAAAGGGAATAAATCTCCAAGTAACATCATGGTTCCAACATAAAGAAGTATCCCAATTGTATCATACTAACAAATCCAAAATACCATGAGACATGCAAGTCTCCCAAAATAAACTTAAATAAAACTAATATCCTTGAATGCAATCCAAAAATAAGTCTCCCTATGACCTATATAAAGTTCATCTACCAAAAACAAAACTAGAAGCTTCTTCTCACAACCAACTCTCACACTGCTAGCCCAGGCAGTCACAAGCCTAGCAACCATTTCCATCTGCAAGATTATATTACATATTTCCACAGTCAGTGGGGAGTAACTAGCGGTTCTCCCAGAACAATAGCAATCAAAGCACTATTCAGAGGTAGATTATTAAGAAAGGAATAACATGCAATCATTACATCATATCATGCACATAGAAATCTTAAGGCTCATAGATAAATCAAGAGATCATCAACAATAAGTAAATATAGTGAGTGGCATAATTCCAATATAAATAAATAATAATAATAAATCAAAATACAACAAGTTATTGAGTCAGAAACCGAACGTCAGTGATTCGCAAATCACTTCCTAAGGTTTGTCAGATCGCAATCTCCGAGTCGGGCCTATGGGCTTACGTTCCCCACCGCCTGTGTCTAAGAATGGCCAAACTCCCGATGCGGGGTAGAACACGCTGAACTCCCCGACCTCTCGGACGACAACAATTAACCCAGTGTGTACCCCTAGTTCGCAAACCAGGTGGTTGGCATGTTCTTCACCGGGGACTACATCTATCCCACCGGATATTCTTATCTCAAAATACAATCATGCATACAATCCAAGTATCATTCATCTAAAATATTCGTCAAAAAGGGATGCCACCCGGCCTTATACCCATTGTTCATCAAAACAGTTCTTCATAATTCCTCAAAATAAATCACTTATAAATTTTCAACAAATATCTCTCATAATAACACTTGAACATCTCCAAACATCATCAATGATAATATACTGGTTTTTACAGCAACCACACTCAATCACAAATACATCACCAATTAACTCTAAATCATATTCATTAAAAGAGTAATAACAATTAAATCATTTTATTCCATAAATCAAACCTAAACATGTGGTTACCAAAATGATGCATACTGTATACTACTGAAAATCAGAAACCCAGAATATATTAAATTATAAATTATATCTGATTTACAAGCCTTCAAACAATTTAAAAGTGTATCCTCAATTTCATCACAAAAACACCATAATAATTATGAAACTAACAAATTCGAGCATTAAAATCACACAAAAATTATCATATAATCCTAATAGATCTACTGACATGGTACAATTTTTATTTATAATTTTCGGACTCAAAAAGTATTTTTAACAGTTAATATACAGATTCCTCAAATAAGCCATTATAATAATTAAAAATATAAACAGACGCCCAAAAATTATGAAAAATTCACAGAACATGTAAAAACTCACGAAAATACATATTATCCAAATAAATTAATTTTTTTACCTATACAAATAATTTTCATGAATTATATACTGACAGAACAGAAATTACAAAAAACAGATATATCAATTAATTAAAACAGTAAACAGTAGGTAAAAATTATTCTAAGGCATGGAATACATTATACGCATGTTAAATGATCTAAGAAAAATGATTTCATCAATTTCAACAGTCGTTCAATAATTATTATGAAATTTAGCCAAAAACGCACAAAATACTAATTAAATCAAATAAATATTAAAAATCATGCAAAAATTATTTTTCTCTACACAGTATTCACATAGCATGTGTCACGTATGTTCATGTAAAATTTCGTCAAAAATATCATTCAAAAAGTATTTTAGATAATTCCTAACGTATTAATCTAATACCGAATACTACTCTAATCATTATGATTCTAGGATAACAACTAGTTACCTGGATCGTCGGAGGCGAGCTGAAAACTTCTGGAAATCCCCACAATAGGCGTGTGACCCTCTTCTTCTTCAAATTCCAAGCACCAAGTATAAGGAAAAAGCCACAAAAACAATTCACGAACAATTATCAAAGAGAAGAAATGAAGAAATTTTGAGAGAATGAAAATGGTGATGATGATGATGATGATGGACGAAAATATTGGAGGATGGCAGCCAAAGGATTCTGATTTTCTAATCAGAATTTGAAGTGAATTAAGAGGTTTAATGAGGTTTTAATTAAAGAAATCATTAAGGGGGGTTATGGGGGTTATAAGGCATCAAAGAGTCTTAAGGAAAACAAAAGAGAAAAGAAAAGGAGAAGGCTCTCCTATTACTTCACTTGGCCGGCTGCCCCAAGCCCAAAACCCACACAAAACTTTCGGCCCAAATTCAACAACGATCCATGCTCCGAAAGCCCGATACGCGATAAAACGGTTAATTCCTAAATCGCGCCTAAACCTTGAAAATACTTAATAATGAAAATAATTCTAATAAATTATAATATAAATATAAATATAATAAACACATTAGCACGCCACATGCGATGCAACATTTCATCACCCAAGTCGGTCCAACAACGTTACAAAAACGCTACGCGACAAAACAGCATCCTAAACGCCTAAACAAATAACGAAATTAATATAACCTTTAAAATAAATAACTAACAACTTAAAATAAATAATATAAATATATCACAACATATAAATATATATACACATTTTCACAACACGTTCCAAAATAATCTAAATAATAAATTATTTATTTTTACGAAAAATATCATTTTAAAATAAACTAACACCAAAAATAAAGGGTGAAAATTACGGGGTGTTACAATCACTCCCCCTTAAAAGAGTTTCGTCCTCGAAACTTAAAAACAACCAAGAGACAAAAGAAAATACTTTAGACAAAGAACATTAAGAAAACAGAAATCGATGGATTTTAGTTAAGAACTAAACAACTTTGCAGGTTTAAAATTTGATAACTCAAATAATATATATTTTATTTTGGAAGACCAAAAGAGTTGTATAGTAACAAAGCACGGTAACAACAATCATTTTATAAAATGTGAAAGAACCAAAGACAAGTATTAGAAAGTTTAAGGTAAAAACTGTTGCACAATAAACTATAGGTAATTTTGTAAAAGAAGCAGGAATAAATATTTATGTAAAATTATAAAAGAATAAATCCGATCATACATAAATATTTTTAGAAAAGAAACGAAGAAGAAAAAAGTTCGTAAATAGATAGTCAAACCAATTTAAATAGAGGTAACCACACGGGTTTATACTCCACTTAAAGAGATAAGAACACTTTAATAAAGAGTAGCTAGCTGCTTTATTAAAATAGCACTTACGAACACAAGTCATGACATATGTTATAAGAGCGTACGCCTCCTAAACATATATATGAAAATTAAAGTTCGCAAAAGAAAATGAAAACTCTAAAATAAATTTCACAACGAAGAAACACTAATAATAAATAGGCGATAAAGTAATAAATTATAAACAACAATTATAAAATTTGCTAAGTCGACACAAATGTGCATGGAACCACCCATTGCAATCTAGTATCAACAAAACAATATTTGAAAGCCAACTTATCCAATCGACATTAGAGTTTACTGGAATCACCCAATATAAACTTAATATCAACTGAAAAAGGAAATTAAATCAAAACAGGTAAAATGCGTCAACTTATCAAATTGACATACAAGTCAAAGGAATCACCCATTATGACTCAATATCAACTCAAACAAGTTTAAAATTTAGACTTATCAAATTGACATACAAGTCAAAGGAATCACCCATTATGACTTAATATCAACTCAAACAAGTTTAAAATTTAGACTGAGTATATAAATTTCATTTTCAAAGAATATAAAACAGATCAGTCAAAACCAAAGAATTAAATAAGAGGTATTGAAAACAACCAAAATTTTGCTATGAAATGAGAAAGCACTAAATATTTAAACAAGAAACAACATATGGTAAACGAGATCCTTTCACGTATTTGAGTTCGAAAAATAATGCTAATAAGAAAAGTAAATTAGTAAGTAAAATAAAAGTTGTTGAATGCTATCCTTTAAAACAAAATAGTTTACATCTACTTTTCAAACTAACACCAAAACAACTCATTAGGGTACTTTTATTTTCAAAGACTACAAAACTTATTGCCATAATTAAAAGCTAAACAAGGATTAGCATGAAAAATGAAAATATTAAAAGAAATATATTTATAAATATAGATGGTCAAAGACGGTAAGAGAATTTGGAGAATATCTTGAAAGACAATTTCAAAACCCCTTTCTTTTTCCAAACCATTATAAAACAATTGAAAAGAGTATGTCAAAATATTAACAATAACAAAATTTGAAAGTCAGAAAATAACTCTAACATAAGTATAAAATTCATTAAGTTCAAATATCTAAAATATAATTTGGAATATAAATTCAAACTAGAAAGTTTTGTAAATAATAAAACAGATACGTAGTACTCACATAAAAACAACACTCAATTGAAAAAGAATAGAAAATATATACTGTCTCACATAATAACATATACTATCAAGCAACTAGCAAATAAAATAAATGTAATGCAACACACAAGACTATATTAAAATAAAATTAAAGTTTGTCTTTAAATTGCAAAACACAAAATAAATTAAACACACAACTAGACCGAAGAAGCTATAAATTACTTCGCTTCTTGCGCACTACGATAAAAGAGAAAATAAATTACATGCAAGCGGCCCCTGCAAATAAGATTAACAAACTTGGTAGACTAATTCCACCAATAAAACAAGTAACTATACATATAACATATGCTCCATAAGCATGAGAGCACACCACATTCCCATAAGGCTTCCCTTTTACTTACTCTACCCATCACACTCTCATTATAGTGAAACTACTAAACTTAATTCTAAACAAATTTTATATCCTATGGCTAACTAATAATTCTAAAGAATCATTAGCAACTCTTTTTCAGAGTTTAGGAGCGTTTTGCTCTGATACCAACTGTAACACCCCATCCTTCTACTACTAAGATACTAAACCTTATCAATTCAAGAAATACTAAAATGACGTTAGCGGAAATAACGTCGGGACGGTTATGCTACTCTAAAACAATAAATAAAGATAATAACTTAAAATTCATAGCTTAAAAAGGGAATAAATCTCCAAGTAACATCATGGTTCCAACATAAAGAAGTATCCCAATTGTATCATACTAACAAATCCAAAATACCATGAGACATGCAAGTCTCCCAAAATAAACTTAAATAAAACTAATATCCTTGAATGCAATCCAAAAATAAGTCTCCCTATGACCTATATAAAGTTCATCTACCAAAAACAAAACTAGAAGCTTCTTCTCACAACCAACTCTCACACTTTGCTAGCCCGGGCAATCACAAGCCTAGCAACCATTTCCATCCGCAAGATTATATTACATATTTCCACGGTCGGTGGGGAGTAACTAGCGGTTCTCCCCGAACAATAGCAATCAAAGCACTATTCAGAGGTAGATTATTAAGAAAGGAATAACATGCAATCATTACATCATATCATGCACATAGAAATCTTAAGGCTCATAGATAAATCAAGAGATCATCAACAATAAGTAAATATAGTGAGTGACATAATTCCAATATAAATAAATAATAATAATAAATCAAAATACAACAAGTTATTGAGTCAGAAACCGAACGCCAGTGATTCGCAAATCACTTCCTAAGGTTTGTCGGATCGCAATCTCCCGAGGTCGATCTATGGGCTTACGTTCCCCACTGCCTGTGTCTAAGAATGGCCAAACTCCCGATGCAGGGTAGAACACGCAGAACTCCACGACCTCTCGGACGACAACAATTAACCCCGGAGTGTACCCCTAGTTCGCAAACCAGGTGGTTGGCATGTTCTTCAAGGGGACTACATCTATCCCACCGGATATTCTTATCTCAAAATACAATCATGCATACAATCCAAGTATCATTCATCTAAAATATTCGTCAAAAAGGGATGCCACCCGGCCTTATACCCATAGTTCATCAAAGCAGGTTCTTCATAATTCCTCAAAATAAATCACTTATAAATTTTCAACAAATATCTCTCATAATAACACTTGAACATC
Organism: Beta corolliflora; assembly: GCA_947648045.1. NCBI lineage: Eukaryota > Viridiplantae > Streptophyta > Magnoliopsida > Caryophyllales > Amaranthaceae > Beta > Beta corolliflora. The sequence goes on from CANSZD010001810.1 coordinate 39,111, forward strand.
TCCAAACATCATCAATGATAATATACTGGTTTTTACAGCAACCACACTCAATCACAAATACATCACCAATGAACTCTAAATCATATTCATTAAAAGAGTAATAACAATTAAATCATTTTATTCCATAAATCAAACCTAAACATGTGGTTACCAAAATGATGCATACTGTATACTACTGAAAATCAGAAACCCAGAATATATTAAATTATAAATTATATCTGATTTACAAGCCTTCAAACAATTTAAAAGTGTATCCTCAATTTCATCACAAAAACACCATAATAATTATGAAACTAACAAATTCGAGCATTAAAATCACAAAAAAATTATCATATAATCCTAATAGATCTACTGACATGGTACAATTTTTTATTTATAATTTTCGGACTCAAAAAGTATTTTTAACAGTTAATATACAGATTCCTCAAATAAGCCATTATAATAATTAAAAATATAAACAGACGCCCAAAAATTATGAAAAATTCACAGAACATGTAAAAACTCACGAAAATACATATTATCCAAATAAATTAATTTTTTTACCTATACAAATAATTTTCATGAATTATATACTGACAGAACAGAAATTACAAAAAACAGATATATCAATTAATTAAAACAGTAAACAGTAGGTAAAAATTATTCTAAGGCATGGAATACATTATACGCATGTTAAATGATCTAAGAAAAATGATTTCATCAATTTCAACAGTCGTTCAATAATTATTATGAAATTTAGCCAAAAACGCACAAAATACTAATTAAATCAAATAAATATTAAAAATCATGCAAAAATTATTTTTCTCTACACAGTATTCACATAGCATGTGTCACGTATGTTCATGTAAAATTTCGTCAAAAATATCATTCAAAAAGTATTTTAGATAATTCCTAACGTATTAATCTAATACCGAATACTACTCTAATCACTATGATTCTAGGATAACAACTAGTTACCTGGATCGTCGGAGGCGAGCTGAAAACTTCTGGAAATCCCCACAATAGGCGTGTGACCCTCTTCTTCTTCAAATTCCAAGCACCAAGTATAAGGAAAAAGCCACAAAAACAATTCACGAACAATTATCAAAGAGAAGAAATGAAGAAAATTTGAGAGAATGAAAATGGTGATGATGATGATGATGATGGACGAAAATATTGGAGGATGGCAGCCAAAGGATTCTGATTTTCTAATCAGAATTTGAAGTGAATTAAGAGGTTTAATGAGGTTTTAATTAATGAAATCATTAAGGGGGGGTTATAAGGCATCAAAGAGTCTTAAGGAAAACAAAAGAGAAAAGAAAAGGAGAAGGCTCTCCTATTACTTCACTTGGCCGGCTGCCCCAAGCCCAAAACCCACACAAAACTTTCGGCCCAAATTCAACAACGATCCATGCTCCGAAAGCCCGATACGCGATAAAACGGTTAATTCCTAAATCGCGCCTAAACCTTGAAAATACTTAATAATGAAAATAATTCTAATAAATTATAATATAAATATAAATATAATAAACACATTAGCACGCCACATGCGATGCAACATTTCATCACCCAAGTCGGTCCAACAACGTTACAAAAACGCTACGCGACAAAACAACATCCTAAACGCCTAAACAAATAACGAAATTAATATAACCTTTAAAATAAATAACTAACAACTTAAAATAAATAATATAAATATATCACAACATATAAATATATATACACATTTTCACAACACGTTCCAAAATAATCTAAATAATAAATTATTTATTTTTACGAAAAATATCATTTTAAAATAAACTAACACCAAAAATAAAGGGTGAAAATTACGGGGTGTTACAATGATCCTCTTTATATTTCGAATTCTGATCAAACTATGAACAAATTAGTTGTAATAAGCTTGAATTCAACTAATTTTGTTAGCTGGAAGAGAAACGTTAAACGTGCGTTAATTGCGAAAAATAAATTAGGTTTTCTTGATGGTGCAATTGAGAAACCTGATTCAAAGGATAGGGAATTTAATCGTTGGTTGCGATGCGATTATTTGGTGACTTGTTGGATTGTGAACTCTATGGAGCCAGAAATTGGTGAGAATTTCACATTTGTAGAAAGTTCTCATCAATTGTGGACTGAGGTTTGTGAAAGATATGGACAATCTAATGGTCCACAGATTTATCAGTTGAAGAAAGATTTGGAGAAATTAAAACAAGAGAATCTCTCAATTGTTGCTTATTTTGGAAAGATGAAAAGACTTTAGGATGAATTGCAGAATTTAAGGAATTTTCCAGATTGTAGTTGTGGAGTGGTGTCTAAGTGTACGTGTAACTTCTTGAAGAAAATTACTGATTTTCAAGCTGAAGAAAAGCTTATAGAGTTTTTGCTAGGTCTTAATGATGGTTATGACAATGTTATAACAAACATTTTGTCAATGGATCCATTACCATCAATCAATCGAGCTTATTCTTTGGCTCAGCAAATTGAAAAATAGAAACAAATTTCTGCAATACAGTATACTTCTCATGAAGCAAGTGCTTTGACTGTACAAAGGAATTCTGGTGGAAAGAGAGACTGGAGAAAAGAAAAATTGGAGAAAATGAATCTCAAATGTGACTATTGTAAGGGGAAAGGTCATACAAAAGACCAATGTTTCAAGCTTATTGGTTTTCCTGATTGGTATCACAAGAAGCCTACATCATCTGCTTCTTCCTCTGGAAAATTAGTGGCACATGTTATTGCTGATAACAATTTTGAAGATACTCCTTTGGAGTATGTAGCTGCTGGACCTTCCTCTTCTGTATCTGCAAATCATGTGGATTCAGCTATGATACAATCTCTTTTTCAGGAGTTTCTCAAAAGCATGAAAAGCCAACAGATTATTGGAGAATCTTCCAATAATCATGCCTCTGTTCACTTTGCAGGTATCTCTTCTCATTCTATTTGGATTATTGATTCTGGTGCAACTGACCACATGACACATGATGCTTCTCTACTTACCTCCAAGAGAAAGCTTGATAAAACAATTGAAGTAGGCTTACCTGATGGTAGTTGCACTTATGTTACTGAAATTGGTGATATGGTGATAAGTGATAGAATTATCTTGCATAATGTTTTGCTGGTTCCTAGTTTCAAAAACAACTTATTATCTGTGGGGAAATTAGCTGTTAATAGCAAGATTAATGTGCATTTTACAATGTCACAATGTGTTTTTTGTTGATGCTAATGGAAAGAAGTTGATTCAGGGCATTAAGATTGGTGGTTTATATTATCTTAATGTGCATCAAACTACTCAGAGTCTGCTTGCTTGTTCACAAGAAAGTTCCTCATCAAAAAATCCCACAAACACAGCTGTCATTAGTCATCCTGTTCATAAAGCTAATACTATATCTAAACCTTCCATTGACATTTTACATGCTAGATTAGGACATTCTTCTTTATCTAGGATGAAATATGTAGATGCATCTGTATGTTCACACATCAATGAGTTTTTCTGTGAAATATGTGTCTATGCCAAACACCATAAATCTTTATTTCCTAGGAGTACTTCAAGAGCTGTTGAATCTTTTTCTCTTATCCACATAGACCTTTGGGGTCCATATAGAATCAAAACTATCCATGGTGCTTCCTATTTTCTGACAATCCTAGATGACTTTAGTAGAACTACATGGACATTTCTTTTACAAAATAAATAGCAGGTTTATAGAACCATTGCAACCTTCTTATCTCAAGTTGAAACACAATATGGGAAACATGTCAAATGTATTAGGTCTGACAATGGGACAGAAATTATTCAAGACCAATGTCTGAGTCTTTTTGGTAATAAGGGAATTATACATCAAAAGAGTATAGTAGGTGTACCCCAACATAATGGGAGGGTTGAGAGAAAGCACAAACACCTCTTAGAAGTTGCTAGATCTTTAAAATTTCAAGCCAATGTTCCTTCTTCTTTTTGGGGTGAATGCCTTCTCACTGCTACATATCTCATAAATAAAATTCCCACACCTATCTTAGCTTGGAAAGTCCATTTGAAGTTCTAACCAATACCATTCCTGATTATGATTATCTTAGAGTATTTGGGTGTCTTTGTTATGTTCATAACACTGACAGAAACAGAGATAAATTCAGCCCTAGAGCTACAAAATGCATTTTCTTAGGATACCCTTTTGGTCAGAAAGGATATAAAGTATATGATCTATCTTCCAAGAAATGTTTTGTCACTAGAGATATAGTGTTCCAAGAGCACATTTTTCCTTTCCATAAAACATCTGATCCAGTTTCTACTACTAATACAGAAAACTTGTGTTCTCTTATTAATATGGCAGATCCTTTTTCTGATCCAATTCTTAACACACCTTCAGATCATGTATCTCATAATTCCAATGATGATTCTCTTCCCAGTAGCACTTCTTCTGTTCCAGTTAGCAATAATGAAAACTTTTCTACACAACCTCAACCAGATCTCTTCAGTCAATCAAATTCACCTCCATCTCATTTCTCACCACAAGAATTACATCATTCTCCTACTACTTCTACACCTTCCTTGGATTCTATATCACATTCTTCTTCTCAAAATTCTTTGATTCATTCTTCCTCTCCTCAGGTTTCTTTACATCAAGAACCTATTTTGCCTATCAGACATTCAACTAGGGTTAGTAAACCTCCCAGCAAACTCCAGGATTTTGAATGTCCTACACTTCCTCAACAATCTAATTTTCTTTCTTTCTCTGTTTCTTCTTATCCACCTTCATCTGAATCATACTCTTATGAACAAGCTTGTATGATACCTGAATGGCAAGATGCCATGGATAAGGAAGTTTCTGCCCTTGAAAAGAATGATACTTGGGAATTGACTAAACTTCCTAAAGATAAGAAAACTATTGCTTCAAAGTGGATTTTTAAAATCAAGTATAATCCTGATGGCTCAAGTAGAAAGATATAAAGCAAGGTTGGTAGCGGGTTGGGTATCAACAAGTTCCAGGGGAAAGATTATATTCACACATTTTCTCCGAGTGGCCAAGATAGCTCTTTGTTAGAGTGGTTATATCTCTTCTGATTTGCTAATGGGTGGCCTTTATGTCAACTTGACATAAATAATGCATTCTTGCATGGTTTTTTAGATGAAGAAGTGTTTATGAAACCTCCTATGGGTTATAAAAAGGCACAACCTGGAGATGTATGCAGACTCAAGAGATCCCTTTATGGCCTTAAACAGACATCTAGACAGTGGAATAAAGAGCTGTGTAAGTTTCTGCTTAGTCATGATTTTATTCAATCTGTTCAAGACTATTCTCTTTTTACTAGACATAAAGATGGGGAGTTCCTGATAATTTTGGTGTATGTTGATGACATGGTTTTTTTGGGACCGACCCAACTTCAAATAGATTTTGTTAAAAATGCTCTTGACACTTGCATTCACTATAAAAGACTTGGGTCCTATGAAATACTTTCTGGGAATTGAAATCGTCAGGACTGCTTCTGGTACTCTGCTCAGTCAAAAGAAATACATTTCAGATATTGTTCAGGAGTTTAAATTGCCAAATGACAAACCTGTGACCACTCCTCTTCCTAAGGGTCTAGGTTTGTCCACTGATAGTGGTGAAGTTCTTGCTCAACCAGAGGTATACAGGCAATTAGTTGGCAGATTGTTGTACCTTAACATCACCAGGCCTGATTTGTCTTACACCACTAAGCACCTTAGTCAATTTCTTAGGCGCCCTTGAGAAAACCTCATCTCCAAGTCGCCATGCATGTGGTGAAATATCTTAAAACCACAATTAATTTGGGTTTGCTCTATTCTGCTAATTGTGATCTTAAATTGGAAGCCTACAGTAATGCTGATTGGAGTTCCTGTGTTTTTAGTTGCAAATCCTTAAGTGCATATTGTATGTTTATGGGTTCTCACTTGGTTTCTTGGAAAACCAAGAAGCAGAAAACAGTAAGTAAGTCATCTGCCGAGGCGGAATACGGGGAGCATGTCTAGTCCTTGCTTAGAAATTGTATGGCTAGAAGGCTTACTTGCAAGATTTACACATCAAAGTTGATTTGCCTATTAAGTTATATTGTGATAATGCTCGCTTTGAACATATTGCGCAGAATCCGGTCTTTCACGAGAGGACGAAGCACTTGAACAGGAGATTGTCACTATGTTAGAGAGAGCGGTGGTGTCCGGTTTCTTGGAAACTTCCCATGTTTCAAGTTCTCACCAGCTAGCTGATGTGTTCACTAAGCCTCTGGGAGGTCCTCAACATCAATTCATTTCTTCCAAGCTTGGACTTGAGCACTCTTCCCATGTCCAGCTTGAAGGGGGGATATGAGTTTATATTCCTCAAGTTGTAATAATCTAGTTGTAATGAGCTCAAGCTGTTATAAGCTTCTAATAGTTTCTGTTAGTCAGTGTATCTAACTGAACTATAAATACTTGTTTGTAATAATTCTCTTTGTACTTTTCTGGATTCTAATACATCTTTAGAGAGAGAGAGATTTTCCTCTCCTCTGATTCTCACACAGGTTTTAGAGATTATGTAAAGAAAAATGATGCAATCAATTTGAGACAGAGAGAGCGCTATGTTGAAGCTTGATGCAAAGCGAATTTGCACAATGCAAATAAGAGAGACCACATGTGAGTTTTACTTATACCATATCACATATAAGTAGAATAACAAAAATATAAGCTAGCTAATGACACACACTATACATATTCCCAATTCGTTTTAGTATATCATACTTTTTTATGAACTGTGTGGACTATATGTGGACTAAAAACGGGTATATATGAACTATATATAAGTATTTATTCATTGAATGGATGAAAATGAATAATTCTATATATCGAAATGAGTATTTTCTATTGTAAGTCTTTTTCTCTCTAATTATTTTTGTCTCCTCACTCTCCCACTTATCTTTTCTCTCTCCATCTTAATTTTTTATAGAAAGTATTTTGTATAAAACAAGTATTCCCAAGTAACTTGAGTAGGATGGAATAGTTTTATAGGAGAGTTTTAATGAATGATTTACATGCAGTGTTCATTTGACATAAGGAATTTAGAGAACTTTTAAAAGCAATGATCTTTAAGCTTTAGCACATGATGAGCACCACCACCTCATTGTTTGGACTTGGGAGCTTCCCTATTTTGTTTTACACCCCTTACTTAACACGTGGTGGGTTAATAGCGACTGTGTGCGCGTTGCTTTCTTATAGTACTAGTTTTAGTATTCTTTTTTATAAATTCTCTTTTTCGAACGTAATTTGGAAGTGATTTTATAATTTCCCTCTCTTTGTTTTCTATAAGAAAAAGAACATGAAAAAAAGAATCTTAAAAAGAGTCGTGAACGAAGAGTGGTACCTCCTAGAGTCTTCTCACAAATAAAGTTGTCTGTCTTTGATCCAAAGACAGTGCGTGGTTTACTGGTATCTCGGAACATTTTTCATTTTCTTTTGGATGACAATGTGGCAGCATTTTATCAGAGCGTACCACAGCATCTTTAGCAAGAAAAGGCATTATTCTTTTGGATATATTAACAATTTTTGGTATCAATGGATGTAATTTCGTCCAATGTAAGTATTATCAATACTCTATGGATTGTTTACTTGATTCCTCTCCTAATTATTCCTCGTGGCATTATTCCTCTCAACTAATTTTCTTTGCTAAACCTTTTTCTTTTGCCGAACTTATATTTAATTTTATAGAACTTAACTTCTTTTTGTTTAATTTTATTCTAAAAAGAGCGGAGCTTAAATTACCATTTTTATTCTATACTAAATATATAAGTTACTACTTGAAGCATAAGAATAACCAAGTTAATCATTACCTACCACATGTTCAAGGAGTGATAGTATCTCCGCAATTGGGAGGGGTTTATGGATGAGCCACTAATTAATAAGCTAATTAGAGTTGGACAGGGGCTATGTTGTGACGGGCCAACAAGCCTTGTGTCTTCACCTCAAGTTTGGTTTAAAACGGAACAAGGCAAGGAAAAGACGAGTCATATCAAACCCATGCCATTTTTTAAAAGCAAGGGCCTAAGCACAACTCGACCAATGTGTTGTGCCAACAATGTCCATTATGAATTTTAGTTTTTCTTTTCCTTTGTTGGTAAAAAAATAAGAGGGATAACATTATGACATGTGTGCCGACGTAGCAACATACTTGTGCTGATATTTTGGAAATGTGTCTATGCGTGCATGGCCCATTATTCACCACCGTGACTCACGTGCTAGGTTAGGCCAAACTTGTGCTAATTCGTATGCTCAACTCTCTAGAGTTAATTGGAATTTCAATGTCATCTATGTAAGTTTCATTTTTCAAAAACTGTAATGTAAGTTTTCAAGTCCCGTGTCATTCTTCAAAATAAAGTTTATAATTTTTTTTTGTTTAGGAAGGAACCATATAATATCTTCTTGGAATTATGTTATGATTTTCGGTTATTTATGTATGTCTATGTCCAATACTCTAATTAATCTAATTTATAGCAACTTATAGGTGATTTTACGTATGGCAACTTAAATCATATGGTGGATTAAAGATTGCAAGTTAAAGTGTTCATTATTCTCGTTGTTATTCTCACGACCACTCCAATAACCAATTATGCATTCCATTCAAGTATTTTCGGTCGTGTGATGGACATAAAATGCTTGTCTAAGTAGTAAGCATGCATATATACTACGTGTAGGTCATGCCCTATCACCATCTGCCATCAAGTCATTTAGTCAAGTCACAAGTAGCTAGCTATCGATAAGCCATTGCTTCAAACTATTAAGATGTGAAAATGTAAAATTGTAAATATGCTTCCTATCCTTATATATTTTTTTAATTTGAAAATAGTTAAACGTATTAAAACAATAACTTTATCTATATAATTTAGCTTTAACCTATTGTCAAATTTAAAACTTAAAAACACAAAAGTAATAGAAGTGTTTGTTTAGCTGGCTTATAATAATGGTAAGTAATTATTCTTATAAGCAAGTAAGGATGCGTTCTCTTCACTTTTAGAAATTAAGTTTCATGTTTAATAAATTTATATAAGTTCTATTAAATTCTTATAAGTTGAGATAAGTTCCAATTAAATTCAAATGAGTTTAAATTAGTTTATCACCTTATAAAATAAAGTTCAAAGTTTTCATAAGTTCAGATAAATTCAATTAAATTCAGATAGGTTCGAATTGGTTCAGTTTAGATAAGTTTATCAATATTCAAGTGAAAAGAACGCATTATGTGAAGTTGTTTAATTAGATGGAAAGAAACATGATGTATTATGTACTTTCCGTAGAATGGATAAAGTTGTTTATCTAGGGAATGTTGGAGTTTATAGTAGAAACTCTAAGTTTGCTTCAAAAGAATATGAAGAATCATTTTTACCTTTTGTCCCACATTGAAAGAATATAAGGGAAGAGTAAAGTTTATAACCATTACTCTTCCACTACCCTTTGAGTTGAGTAGCAATGAGGCTTTTAGTGGGTATGTGGTGATGCGTGGTTGCCACACGCGCGCCGCCGCCGCCCGCCAGGGCCTTGGGCCTTGGGCCTTGGGCCTTGGGGAATAAACTTAACTTAACTATCTTTTTGGGTCAAAAATCTGTCAGCATTTAATGACCGTTTTTTCCCACGATTTCAGCCATATTCTGATCTCGTTTGGTTTTTATACTTGTGTTCTGGGATTATCTGGGGACACAAAAAAATACACAACATTACATCTTCGCCTCTCTTTCTTTCTCTCCTCCATTATTCTGGGCAATATTCAAGATCGTTCTCAATCTGCTTTTCTGTCAACACCGGAAACGCAGAAACCGTGTATCCCTGGAGGTTGATTGCTGAGAGTCCGTGTGTTGTTGCGGGGCAAATTCAACTTTAGGGCAGTGATCTTCTCACGCCACGGTTAGCAGATAAGTTTGTTTTAGTTGTTACCAGTTTACGTTCCTACATTCTAAAGTATGAACATTTGTGTGCTGATATTGTGGCTGACGGTATGGCCATTCCTGATATGTTTCAAGCCAACTGTTTACTTGAGAAATTGCCTCCTTCCTGGGAAAATTTTGTTCATTCCTTGAAACATAGGCAGAAAGACTTTACCCTTCAAGAATTAGTTTCCCACATTAAGATTGAGGAGCAGAACCGTATCCAAATCAAAGAGAAATCAGTTGATCATTCTTCCTCTTCTGCTAATCTTGTGGAAAATAAAGCTGCTGCAGGTAAAGGACCAAAAGGTAAGGGTCCAAATCAGTTTCATGGTACAAGGCAGAATTATAACAACTTCAAGGGAAAAGGTCAGCCCAAGGGAAGTTGCTTCGTTTGTGGTAAGTATGGGCATCTTTGCCAAGGATTGCCAAAGAAAGGAAGCTTCAAACAAAGCTAAAGACAACAAAGCTCAAGCCAACCTTGCTTGAAGATGACATCATTCTTTGCTGTGGTGTCTGAGGTCAATCTGGTAAGCAATGTTTCTGAATGGATCGTGGACACTGGTGCAACCCGTCACATATGCGCGAACAAGGAGATGTTCCAGGACTACAACAAAGTTTCAGAAGGAAAATGCGTCTTCATGGGCAACTCAAGCACTGTGAGTGTTTTAGGCAAAGGAAAGGTTTTCATGAAATTAACTTCTGGGAAAACCATTGCTTTGCAGAATGTTTTGCATGTCCCCGACATCCGCATAAACCTCATTTTTGGTTCTCTTTTAAACAAAGTTGGGATCAAGTTAGCTTTTGAATCTGATAAACTTGTATTAACCAGAAATGGTGTTTTTGTTGGTAAAAGCTTTTGTAATGCTGGACTTTTTGTTTTGGATGTTGTTATTGATAATAAGAACTCTACTGCTTCCGTTTATATTGCTGAGTCTGTTTCTTTATGGCATTCTAGACTAGGTCATGTGAATGTTGCATCTGTTAAAAGGCTAAAACATCTTAATCTTATTCCTAACTTTAGCAATACATCTTTTGAGAAATGTGAAGTATGTGTAGAAGCTAAGCACCCTAAGAAATCATTCAACAAAAATGTATCCCGTTTCTCTACTTTATTAGAGTTAGTTCATAGTGACTTAGGTGACTTTAAGAATTCCATGAGTAGGGGAGGAAAAAAGTATTATATTACATTTGTTGATGACTTCTCACGTTATACTAAGGTTTATTTATTGAGTTCTAAGGATGAGGCTGAAGAGAAATTTCTAATTTATAAAGCCGAAGATGAGAACCAATTGGACCTTAATATTAAGAGGGTGAGATCATATAGGGGTTGAGAATATGATGGACTTTCCCTTAAGAAATTTTGTGAGTCTAATGGAATTATTCATGAGGTTACAACTCCTTATACCCCATAACAAAACGGAATAGCTGAGCGGAAAAATAGGACTCTTAAGGATATGATGAATGCAATGCTTATTAGTTCTGGTATACCTACTAACATGTGGGGTGAGGCTATTCTTTCTGCTTGCTATGTTCTTAACCGAGTTCCCCATAAGAAGTTAGATTAGACTCCCTATGAATTGTGGAAAGGCTTCAAGCCTAATTTGGGTTACCTCAAAGTGTGGGGGTGTTTGGGTAAAATAGGTCTTCCTGACTTTCAAAGGAGTAAGATTGGACCTAAGACTGTAGATGGTATCTTTATTGGTTATGCTTCTAACAGTGCTGCATATAGACTCATTCTTAAGGATGATATGGTTTTGGTCCTATTAGAGAGTCAAGGGATGTTGAATTCTTTGAGCATGTTTTTCTTATGAAAGTTAGTGTACCATCATGCTTGCATGCTGCATCTTCTTCTACTTTGCATCATGACATTGCATCATCTAGTGAGACTTTAGAACCTAGAAGGACTAAGAGAGCTCGAATTGAGTCTAGTTTCGGACCTGATTTTATTACTACCTTTCTAGCTGAGAAAGAGTGTTTAGATGAGCAAGATGTTAATGCATTTGTATTGGAAGAGAATCCGAGAACCTATGCTGAGGCCATGAGATATGTAGACTCAAGTTTTTGGTTAGAGGCTATTAACAGTGAAATAGAGTCTATTATGAGTAATAATACTTGGATTTTGTCAGATCTTCCTAGAGGTTGTAAGGCCCTAAGTAGTAGATGGATCTTTACAAAGAAATGTAAGCCTGATGGGTCTTTAGACAAGTATAAGGCTAGACTTGTAGTTGGAGGGCATCGCCAAAAACATGGTCTAGACTTCTTTGATGCCTATTCTTCTATGACTAAGGTAGCCACCATTAGAGCATTAATTGCACTTGCATCTATTCATGATTTGATTGTGCATCAAATGGATGTGAAAACTGCATTTTTGAATGGTGAGTTAAATGAGGAGATCTATATGAAGCAACCTGAAGGATGTGAGGTTCCTGGTCAAGAGGACATGGTATGCAAGCTTATTAGATCTTTGTATGGTTTAAAACAAGCACCAAAACAATGGTATGCTAAATTTCATCAAACTATTACTTCAAATGGTTTTTTGGTAAATGATTCTGATGCTTGTGTTTATTCCAAAATTGATGAGCTTGGTTGCGTTTTCATATGTCTATATGTGGATGATATGTTAATCTTTGGGACCAATATAGACGTAGTACATGTAACTAAGAGTTTCCTAAATTCTTGTTTTGAGATGAAGGATTTAGGAGAGGCTGATGTTATTCTTGGAATAAAGATTACTAGAACGTCATATGGGATATCTCTAAATCAATCTCATTATGTTGAGAAAATATTAAAGAAGTTTGATCAATTTGATTGCATTCCTGTAAAAACCCCATATGATTCTAGTATTCATTTGAAAAAGAATAAGGGTGATAGTATATCCCAAGAACAATTTATAAAAATAATTGGTAGTGTAATGTTCTTAATGAATTATGTACTAGACATGATATAGCTTATGCTGTTAGTAGATTGAGCAGGTATACTCACAATCCAAATCGAGAGCATTGGGTTGCCTTGATTAGATTGTTGAAGTATCTAAAAGGCACTATCAATTGGGGTCTGCATTATCAAAGGACACCTTGTGTCCTTGAAGGATTTTGTGATGTCAATTGGGTGTCGGATAATGATGAAATTCAATCTACTAGCGGTTATGTTTTTACTCTTGCTGGTGGAGCTATATCATGGAATTCATCAAAGCAAACATGTATTGCCAAATCTACAATGGAATCTGAGTTTATTGCTTTAGAATTGGCAGGTCAAGAAGATGAATGGATAAGGAGTTTGCTTGCTGATATTCCATTGTAGGGGAAGCCAGCTCCATAAGTTTCTATGCAGTGTGACTCGCAAGCAGCAATTGGGGTAGCGAATAATCAAGCCTATAATGGAAAGAGAAAGCATATTCGCTTAAGGCATGCCATAGTTAGAAATTTAATTAGAAATAATGTGTTGTCACTCGAGTATGTAAAGTCAGAGAGGAATATTGCTGATCCTCTTACCAAAGGCCTTTGTAGAAAAATGGTGCTGGAGTCAGCACAATGAATGGGTTTAAAGCCTATTGTGGAGTGAATTGTGATGGATACCCTTCTTAGGAATTCCTAAGTTCAAAGGGTCAAACGAAATCACAAAAGAACTCAAGTTGTTGATACTACTACCATTCCTATTAATAAAAGTGATGTAGTATTTTGTTTCATTATACTGTTATATGTGTAAGGTTGAGCTTAGAGCTCTTAATAGGTTCATAGCCTTACTTAAGGTGGTTTGTGACAGTACAAACTTGATGAACTTACCTATGTGAATGTGGGGGTTACGCCCAATCCCCTATGAGAGTCAAAAGGCTTAGGCTCTCTAGAGCATTCATGAGAATCCAGGTTAATTGTGGGGCACCAATATTACAATTGCCAGAACATTTTTTGATTTGAAAAAGGTTGAGTGCGCATCTATTGTTTGCTAACCTCGTGAAAGGTTTAAAGAGAAATCTACCTATTACGACAGTAAGATATATTTGTATGCACTGAGTGTCAATTCAAGTCCATAAGACATTGATACTTCAAAACCTGGTATCTATTGCCCAGATCATCTTTTTCAGCCCTGTTTCTTTCTGTTTTCTTCTTTTGAATCATGTGGGGGATTGTTGGAGTTTATAGTAGAAACTCTAAGTTTGCTTCAAAAGAATATGAAGAGTCATTTTTACCTTTTGTCCCACATTGAAAGTATATAAGGGAAGAGTAAAGTTTATAACCATTACTCTTCCTCTACCCTTTGAGTTGAGTAGCAATGAGGCTTTTAGTGGGTATGTGGTGATGTGTGGTTGCAACACACGCGCCGCCGCCGCCCGCCCGGACCGGGCCAGGGCCATTGGCCTTGGGCTTTGGGGACTTAACTTAACTATCTTTTTGGGTCAAAAATCTGTCAGCATTTAATGACCGTTTTTCCCCTAATATCTCTCTTAATGCCGTTTTTCCCCTAATCTCTCTCCAGATTTACTACCATTAAAATCCCCATTAAGTGACCGTTTTTCCCACGATTTCAGCCATATTCTGATCTCGTTTGGTTTTCTACTCCCTATATATACTAGTGTTCTGGGATTCTCTGGGGACACAGAAAAACACACAACATTACATCTTCGCCTCTTTTTCGTTCTCTCCTCCATTATTCTGGGTAATATTCAAGATCGTTCTCAATCTGCTTTTCTGTCAACACCGGAAACACAGAAACCGTGTATCCATGGAGGTTGATTGCTGAGAGTCTGTGTGTTGTTGCGGGGCAAATTCAACTTTAGGGCAGTGATCTTCTCACGCCACGGTTATTAGATAAGTTTGTTTTAGTTATTACCAGTTTACGTTCCTACATTCTAAAGTTGAATTTGTGTATCTGTTTTACGGAACTATGGCTGGTGAAATTCCTGATGATGCTGTGCGTATTCTTAATGTTGTGCCTATTACCAATCCCTTTGTCCCTGATATGTCTAAGTTAGATCCGTTTGATGGGAAAAATAATAAGATGTGGTCTGATAAGAGGGAATTTTTCTTGGGTCAAATTGGGGTTGATTATTGTTTGTTTGTTGTTGCTGCTCCTGAGAATTCTGTTAGGGATTTTGTGAAAGGAAAAAAGACTTGTCGTGGGATGTTACTGCATTATATGACTTCTGCCCTTTACATGATTTATAGTAAGTCGAAAAATGCTAAGGATATTTGGGATGCTTTGAATGCTAAGTATGGTACTGATGATTTTGGGACTAAGAAGTATGCTTGTAGTCGTTGGTTGAAGTTTACTATGTCTGATGATAAACCTGTGCTAGATCAAGTTCATGAGTATGAACATTTGTGTGCTGATATTGTGGCTGAGGGTATGGCCATTCCTGATATGTTCCAAGCCAACTGTTTACTTGAGAAATTACCTCCTTCCTGGGAAAATTTTGTTCATTCCTTGAAACATAGGCAGAAAGACTTTACCCTTCAATAATTAGTTTCCCACATTAAGATTGAGGAGCAGAACCGTATCCAAATCAAAGGGAAATCAGTTGATCGTTCTTCCTCTTCTGCTAATCTTGTGGAAAATAAAGCTGCTGCAGGTAAAGGACCAAAAGGTAAGGGTCCAAATCAGTTTCATGGTACAAGGCAGAATTATAACAACTTCAAGGGAAAAGGTCAGTTCAAGGGAAGTTGCTTCGTTTGTGGTAAGTATGGGCATGCTGCCAAGGATTGCCGTCAAAGAAAGGAAGCTTCAAACAAAGCTAAAGACAACAAAGCTAAAGTCAACCTTGCTGAAGATGACATCATTGTTCTTTGTGGTGTCGCGAGGTCAACTGTAAGCAATGTTTCGAATGGATCGTGGACATTGGTGCAACCCGTCACATCCGCGCCAACAAGGAGATGTTCCGGGACTACAACAAAGTTTCGGAAGGAGAATGCATCTTCATGGGCAACTCAAGCACTGTGAGTGTTATGGGCAAAGGAAAAGTTTTCCGAAATTAATTTCGGGAAAACCATTGCTTTGTAGAATGTTTTGCATGTCCCCGACATCCGCAGAAACCTCATTTCTGGTTCTCTTTTAAACAAAGTTGGGATCAAGTTAGCTTTTGAATCTGATAAACTTGTATTAACCAGAAATGGTGTTTTTGTGGGTAAAGGCTTTTGTAATCTTTGGACTTTTTATTTTGGACGTTGTTATTGATAATCTGAACTCTACTGCTTCCGTTTATATTGCTGAGTCTGTTTCTTTATGGCATTCTAGACTAGGTCATGTGAATGTTGCATCTGTTAAAAGGCTAAAACATCTTAGTCTTATTCCTAACTTTAGCAATACATCTTTTGAGAAATGTGAAGTATGTGTAGAAGCTAAGCACCCTAAGAAATCATTCAACAAAAATGTATCCCATTCCTCTACTTTATTAGAGTTAGTTCGTAGTGACTTAGGTGACTTTAAGAGTTCCATGAGTAGGGGAGGAAAAAAGTATTATATTACATTTGTTGATGACTTCTCACGTTATAATAAGGTTTATTTATTGAGTTATAAGGATGAGGCTGAAGAGAAATTTCTAATTTATAAAGCCGAAGTTGAGAACCAATTGGACCTTAAGATTAAGAGGGTGAGATCAGATAGGGGTGGAAAATATGATGGACTTTCCCTTAAGAAATTTTGTGAGTCTAATGGAATTAATCATGAGGTTACAGCTCCTTATACCCCAGAACAAAACGGAATAGCTGAGCGGAAAAATAGGACTCTTAAGGATATGATGAATGCAATGCTTATTAGTTCTGGTATGCCTACTAACATGTGGGGTGAGGCTATTCTTTTTGCTTGCGATGTTCTTAACCGAGTTCCCTATAAGAAGTTAGATAAGATTCCCTATGAATTGTGGAAAGGCTTCAAGCCTAATTTGGGTTACCTCAAAGTGTGGGGGTGTTTGGGTAAAATAGGTCTTCCTGACTTTCAAAGGAGTAAGATTGGACCTAAGACTGTAGATGGTATCTTTATTGGTTATGCTTCTAACAATGTTGTATATAGACTCATTCTTAAGGATGCTTCTGGTTTTTGTCCTATTAGAGAGTCAAGGGATGTTGAATTCTTTGAGCATGTTTTTCCTATGAAAGTTAGTGTACCATCATGCTTACTGCTTTGCATCTTCGTCTACTTTGCATCATGACATTGCATCATCTAGTGAGACTTTAGAACCTAGAAGGAGTAAGAGAGCTCGAATTGAGTCTAGTTTCGGACCTGATTTTATTACTACCTTTCTAGCTGAGAAAGAGTGTTTAGATGAGCAAGATGTTAATGCATTTGTATTGGAAGAGAACCCGAGAACCTATGCTGAGGCCATGAGATCTATAGACTCAAGTTTTTGGTTAGAGGCTATTAACAGTGAAATATAGTCTATTATGAGTAATAATACTTGGATTTTGTCAGATCTTCTTAGAGGTTGTAAGGCCCAAAGTAGTAGATGGATCTTTACAAAGAAATGTAAGCCTGATGGGTCTTTAGACAAGTATAAGGCTAGACTTGTCGTTGGATGTCATCGCCAAAAACATGGTCTAGACTTCTTTGATACCTATTCTCTTGTGACTAATCTAGCCACCATTATAGCATTAATTGCACTTGCATCTATTCATGATTTGATTGTGCATCAAATGGATGTGAAAACTGCATTTTTGAATGGTGAGTTAAATGAGGAGATCTATATGAAGCAACCTGAAGGATGTGAGGTTCCTGGTCAAGAGGACAAGGTATGCAAGCTTATTAGATCTTTGTATGGTTTAAAACAAGCACCAAAACAATGGTATGATAAATTTCATCAAACTATTACTTCAAATGATTTTTTGGTAAATGATTCTGATGCTTGTGTTTATTCCAAATTTGATGAGCTTGGTTGCGTTTTCATATGTCTATATGTGGATGATATGTTAATCTTTGGGACCAATATAGACGTAGTACATGAAACTAAGAGTTTCCTAAATTCTTGTTTTGAGATGAAGGATTTAGGAGAGGCTGATGTTATTCTTGGAATAAAGATTACTAGAACGTCATATGGGATATATTTAAATCAATCTCATTATGTTGAGAAAATATTAAAGAAGTTTGATCAATTTGATTGCATTCCTGGAAAAACCCCATATGATTCTAGTATTCATTTGAAAAAGAATAAGGGTGATAGTATATCCCAAGAACAATATGCAAAAATAATTGGTAGTGTAATGTTCTTGATGAATTATACTAGACTTGATATAGCTTATGCTGTTAGTAGATTGAGCAGGTATACTCACAATCCAAATCGAGAGCATTGGGTTGCCTTGATTAGATTGTTGAAGTATCTAAAAGGCACTATCAATTGTGGTCTGCACTATCAATTGTGGTCTGCATTATCAAAGGACACCTTGTGTCTTTGAAGGATTTTGTGATGCCAATTGGGTGTCGGATAATGATGAAATTCAATCTACTAGCGGTTATGTTTTTTACTCTTCTTTGGTGCCAACTATATCATGGAAATCATCAAAGCAAACATGTATTGCCAAATCTACAATGGAATTTGAGTTTATTTCTTTAGAATTGGCGGTGTCAAGAAGTCGAATGGATAAGGAGTTTGCTTGCTCATATTCCATTGTGGGGGAAGCCAGCTCCATCAGTTTCTATGCGGTGTGACTCGCAAGCAGCAATTGGGGTAGCGAATAATCAAGCCTATAACGGAAAGAGAAGGCATATTCGCTTAAGGCATGCCATAGTTAGAAATTTAATTAGAAATAATGTGTTGTCACTCGAGTTTGTAAAGTCAGAGAGGAATATTGCTGATCCTCTTACCAAAGGCCTTTGTAGAAAAATGGTGCTGGAGTCAGCACAAGGAATGGGTTTAAAGCCTATTGTGGAGTGAATTGTGATGGATACCCTTCTTAGGAATTCCTAAGTTCAAAGGGTCAAACGAAATCACAAAAGAACTCAAGTTGTTGATACTACTACCATTCCTATTAATAAAACTGATGTAGTAAGGTTGAGCTTAGAGCTCTTAATAAGTTCATAGCCTTACTTAAGGTGGTTTGTGACAGAACAAATTTGATGAACTTACCTATGTGAATGTGGGGGTTACGCCCAATCCCCTATGAGAGTCAAAAGGCTTAGGCTCTCTAGAGCATTCATGAGAATTCAGGTTAATTGTGGGGCACCGATATTACAATTGCCAAAACATTTCTTAATTTGAAAAGGTTGAGTGCGCATCTATGGTTTGCTAACCTCGTGAAAGGTTCAAAGAGAAATCTACCTATTACGACAGTAAGACATATTTGTATGCACTGAGTGTCAATTCAAGTCCATAAGACATTGATGCTTCAAAACCTAGTATCTATTGCCCAGATCATCTTTTTCAGCCCTGTTTCTTTCTGTTTTCTTCTTTTGAATCATGTGGGGGATTGTTGGAGTTTATAGTAGAAACTCTAAGTTTGCTTCAAAAGAATATGAAGAGTCATTTTTACCTTTTGTCCCACATTGAAAGAATATAAGGGAAGAGTAAAGTTTATAACCATTACTCTTCCTCTACCCTTTGAGTTGAGTAGCAATGAGGCTTTTAGTGGGTATGTGGTGATGTGTGGTTGCCACACGCGCGCCGCCGCCGCCAGCCCGGACCGGGCCAGGGCCATAGGCCTTGGGCCTTGGGCCTTGGGCTTTGGGGACTTAACTTAACTATCTTTTTGGGTCAAAAATCTGTCAGCATTTAATGACCGTTTTCCCTAATCTCTCTCTTAATGCCGTTTTTCCTCTAATCTCTCTCCTGATTTACTGCCATTAAAATCCCCATTAAGTGACTGTTTTTCCCACGATTTCAGCCATATTCTGATCTCGTTTGGTTTTCTACTCCCTATATATACTAGTGTTCTGGGATTCTCTGGGGACACAGAAAAACACACAACATTACATCTTCGCCTCTCTTTCTTTCTCTCCTCCATTATTCTGGGCAATATTCAAGATCGTTCTCAATCTGCTTTTCTGTCAACACCGAAAACGCAGAAACCGTGTATCCTTGGAGGTTGATTGCTGAGAGTCCGTGTGTTGTTGCGGGGCAAATTCAACTTTATGGCAGTGATCTTCTCACGCCACGGTTATCAGATAAGTTTGTTTTAGTTGTTACCAGTTTACGTTCCTACAGGGAGACCTAAGTAGCTTGAACTTTCCATGGAAAATTCTACTTCCTTTGGTCAGCCAAACAACTTTATTTTCTAGAAAATAGAAACACATGGAATTAACAAATTCATAAAAAATTCTTATTTATCATGTTCAATCAAACAAGTACTTTTCGCTTTTTACGTTATTTCTTGAGTATATATTCTCTTGGTTTTTGTAGCAATAAGATTAAAGGAAAGAAGGTGAGAGAGAAGAAAAGCAAGTCCAAATTTATTTTTGATTAAAAGAGATAATTTACTTTATAGAAAGATGAGTCCAACAAGAAACTTGAAAAAAAAATTACCAAATAACATATTAAGTAATAATAATCACATGAAACAAATAGAACAATATATATACTAATATATTAAAAGACGTTCCTAAAAAAGGAACAACGCCATGTGCCGCTTAATCTTTGGGTGTTTTTAATTTATGTAATCGACATACAAAAAAAAAGAAAAAGAAAATGCATTGTATAAGATTTGATCTCATGATGACTTCAAGCTTATAAACTAGAGTCTTAACCACTAGGCCAAATGATATTTAGTGTTATAATTTTAAAGTAAATTATTAATAAATGAAAAACATAATTACCCGAGGCGTATCCCAGAAATAATAACTAGTTAGAGTTACAAAAGTGGGAAGCTTGTAACAAACCTAGTAATAATGACATAGTTTAAAAAAAAAGCTTGGGAAGCTTGTAAACAATAGGTTATAACTTGACTTCTCAGCAACATGAGTGAGACCTTAAGGTCTATCATGTACATGAACTAAGCCAGGGTAATCTGGATAAGTTTGAAAAACCAGTTCGTTGTAAGGACATCTCACTATAGCAAAAATGAGGCTAAGAACTTCTACAATGCGAGAAAGAAAACCAACCATGATGCTCAAAAGTGTTGGTCGAAAGTGGGATTTCCTGTTGGGCACAAAAGATCAAAGCATGGAGGCAAGAATCTTGAGAATATTAAGAGAATAAAGGTGGATATAACACGGGAAAGAACCAAGGATATGATGGAGGCTAATTCAAAAAGAAAAATGTGTCCAATGCTCAAATGAATGTGGGCAGTGCTGAACTAGCAACAACCATAGCTCAACAGTTGCAAGAGATGATGAAACTGGGAGCAAGCTCTACCAATGCAGCTACCCAGATAAGGTGATGACACTAATGAAGACATAAATACCCACTTTGCATGTATGATTTCTTGTCACTATGTAAAAAACACAATTGATGCTTGGATCATAGATTCAGGTGCATCAGATCATATGATTACTAGCTTTGAAAAATTGCATAGTGCGAGACAATTATTCATAGGCCAAGGATGAATATGCATGATGGAGGCATAACTTGTGTAACTCACATAGGTGATACTACAAGAATGGTATTAAACTTAAGGATGTTTTATATGTCCCTGAGTTCAAACAAAAGTTGATGTCAGTCCCAAAATTAATTAAACATAACAATTATTGTGTGAAATTTCATAAAGATTATTGTGTTATGCAGGACTGCACTACACATGGAATTAAGGGAATAGGTAATGCCACTAGCGGTCTTTACTATCACCAAAATAAACCTCTTTCCATTTAAACTACAAGGCCTCACACCAGCTTAAACACAAATCAAGATAACAAGCCTAAAGATCTTCCTAAGAAACCTAAGGCAAAAGTTAGCCAAATTTCTGAATCAAATGTAATTAAAACTACTGACAAGTATCATTCTCATGTAGTGTATTCACCTCATGATAACTTAGATAGTGACAAATTTTGTAATGAATTGACTTCTTTTAATGCAAAGTTACCTAATTACTCTCTTTGGCATGTTAGGCCTGGACTTGCTTCTACGAGAAAAATTAAACATATTTTGTCTTGCTTGTTCCATGGCCAAACTTACAAAATACCCATTTCCTAATAGTAACATTGCAGTCGTAGGAGTATTTGAGTTGATTCACATAAATAATTGGGGACCTTATTATAAGGTTCCTTATACTTAGGGAAACAACAAATATTTCTTAACAACAGTTGATGATTACACTAGAGCTACATGGGTGCATCTGCTCAAATATAAGTTTGTTTCCTTTGAAACTCTCAAAAACTTTTGTGCTTATGCTAAAATTAGTTTGACAAGAATCTTAAAGTTGTAAGATCAGACAATGCCTTGGAATTTAAGGATAAAGAATGTATTTTCATATTCACTAAGAAAGTATAATGCACCAAACCAGCTGTGTGGATAGACCACAACATAATGGTGTGGTTGAGACAAAATACAGGCGTTTGCTTGAAATCAGCTGAGCATTGAGGTTTAAAGTGGGTCCCTCTTTATCTTACTAGGGTGATTGTATTATGACTGCAACCTATATTATCAATAGTCTTCCGTCTTCTATCCTTCAAAATAAAACACCATATGAGATAATGTTTAGCAAGCAACCTAACTATCTTCATCTTAGTTCATTTAGGTGTCTAGCTGTGGACTATAACCCACATAGAAAAAAAAAAGAAAAGTTCACAACCAAAGCAGGTACTTGCCTATTCTTGGGTTATCCTACAATCCATAATAGTTATAAGCTTGAAAATCTCCTAAATAAGCAGCAATTTATATCTAGAGATGTGACATACTATGAGCACGCATACATATCCTATGCACAAAACTCAATCTCACACTTTCATGATTCATGTTCCTTTAGACTTAACCAAGCTCTCATCAGGTGCTAAAGTTGACACTGAAATTGCACCTGATAACCTGGCTATTGATCTTGAATTTGAAGTACCTAAACCAAACTCTCAAACTAACGTAATCCCCTAGCCAACCTAAAGCACATGCTTCCAAATCTCCTGAATTTATCCCTCTTAGTAAGTCCATAAGACAATCTAAGCCCCCTGCTAGTCACATCCTCTTAAAGAATTAACAATTTAAATTAAGCAGGAAACGTCACTCAATTTTGACGGATATGACAAAAATATTAGCCGCCCCCTCTCTCTTTTTTTCTCTCTCAAAACCTAGCCTCCCCTACCCCTTCTTCATCAATTAGGGGCTGCCATGGATGATTTCATCCATGGCAAGCCCCTTTTCCCCTTTTATTTTCAGTTTTTAGGTCATTTTCTTGTTTTATTTTATAAATTAGTCTCTCTTTATGAGATTTTCTCAAACCCTGTTATGGGGTTTTTAGTTTCTGTTTTGGAAATCTCCTTCTCCCCTATGGGAGTTGTGAGTATGGTTCTTTTGTTTTTAGGTATGAGAAATTATTCTCATTGGTTGAAGTTCGAGACTCAACATGAAGGTATTGGAATCTCGGATGCGGTCAACCTGACTCGATCAATAATGTTCTTCCCAAACTATATCAGAATGATAGACTTCCTCATCAATAGCTGCTTGATTCAGCAAATACAAGGGGGCTGCGCTGTATTGCTCGATCTGGTTCATTGTAGTTTCTTCGAAGATGAATTTGATTTAGTCTTGTTTAATTGTATCTTGTTTTTCTTTAATACCTATTGTAGATGCCGTTTGGCCTTCAATTAATGAAATTTCTCTTTTAAAAAAAAGTCACTCAATTTTGACAATAGATTTTTATTAGCATTTCACAAATATGGTGGGAAAAAGTATGGCGACTGAAGAACCTAGATCTTATTGTGAGGCGGCAACACAACCAGGCTTGGTGGATGTCATAAACAAGAAGCTGGAGGCTTTGGAAGATAATGAAACATGGAAATTACAAAGCTTCCACCTGGGAAAAAAACCATTCGTTGTAGATATGTTTATGAACCCAGTTACAAAGTTGACGGTGCTGTGGAAAGGAAAAAAAGCTAGTCTGGTTATACAAGGTTGCAATCAAATTAAAGGTGTTGCGTACAATCATACCTATGCTCTTGTAGCAAATATGAGTACTATAAGAGCATTATTAGCTGTTGCTGCCATGAATTAATGGCACACATGCATGTTAAATGGATGTGCAAAATGCATTTTTTACATGAGGATTTCAAGGAAGATGCACATTCCATTAGGATACACAGGACCTGGAAGCATAATGTCTCATGACACAGGATAGAGAGAGTTTGAACCTCAAGTTTACAAGTTAAAGAAAGCATTGTATGGGCTTAACAAACCCCTAGACAATGGTTTACTACATTATTTACGGCTTTGACATCGTTTGTATTTGTTTAATCTCATGCAGATGAGTCAATATTTGTTCTAGAGGCAAACACAACTTTCACTGCTATACAATTTTATGTTGATGATCTAATCATCACAGGGAACAATAACAAAGAGATTGAGAAGGTCAAAGTCTTACCAAGCTCCAAGTTCCACATCTAAGACCAAGGATACCTCAGCTATTCTTTTGGGTATGAAATTCACCAAATACTCCCAAGGCATCTTCAGTTCTTAAAGGAAGTATGCCCTTGATGTCTTAAAAGAACATGGGGTAGACAAACAAAAATCCTTAAAGTTGCTCTTGGATACTTATAGGAAACTGGAACCTCAAAAAGTGACAATAATTGGTATTCCTTAGTTTGTATTACTTTCACAGAAGCTGAAATACAAGAGTAAATACAAGCCCTTAGGCCCAAAGTAGTCAACGCCTAATTAAATACAAGGCCCACACTTAATGCTAAGTACATATAATACTAGGATGCCTAACACCCCCCCCTCAAGTTGGAGCATGCGGGTCACAAATGCCCAACTTGCGAAGTAAGAAAAAAAACTTGCGCTTCCCTAAACCTTTCGTGAAAATATCAGCAAGTTGGTTATCAGTAGAAACATGATAGGGAGCAATGATGCCATCCGTGATGGCATCCCGAACATAATGGCAGTCAACTTCAATATGTTTGGTGCGCTCATGGAAGACGGGATTTTGAGCAATATGAAGAGCGGACTTGCTATCACAAAACAAGGTCATAGCGCACGGTTGATGAACACCCAAGCACTCAAGTAATGCTTTGAGCCATTTCAACTCAGAGGTAACGGCGGCCATAGACCTATACTCGGCCTCAGCAGAGGAACGGGACACCGTGTGTTGTTTCTTGGTCTTCCAGGAGACGGGACAACAACCAAGAAACACAATCCAACCCGTAAGAGACCGACGAGTCAAGGGACAACTAGCCCAATCAGAGTCACACCAACCAAATAAAGAAAGCTCGCTAGTAGAGCTAAGAAGAATACCTTGACCCGGAGACCCTTTCAAATAGCGAACAACACGGGTAGCGGCATCCCAGTGATCCGTACGAGGAGACTGCATGAATTGGGCCAAGATATGCACTGTATAGGCAAGGTCAGGGCGAGTAAAGGACAAGTATATCAAGCTCCCAACAAGACGACGATATGGCTCGGGATCAGAAAGTAATGCACCCTTGGCAAGAGCGAGAGTATGATTTTGTTCAATTGGAAGTGCAGCAGGTTTGGCGCCTATAAGCCCAGTCTCAGAAAGAATATCCAAAGTATATTTGCGTTGGCACAGAAGTAAGTCCTCAGGACTACGAGCAACCTCGATACCCAAAAAATATTTGAGAGGTCCTAAATCTTTCATATGAAAGCAGGCACCCAAATATTCTTTAAATGAATGAAGAGAGGAAGAGTCATTACCGGAGATTATAAGATCATCAACATACACAAGAACGTTTAGCGGAACGTCACCCTAGGATAAAGTGAAGAGAGAGTAATCAGAGTATGACTAAAGGAAACCATATTTCTTCAAAGAAGCAGCTAACTTAGCAAACCAACATTGCGGAGCTTGTCGGAGACCATAAAGAGACTTTTTCAGACGACAAACAATACCGAGTGTTGAGGAAGTAAAGCCAGGAGGGAGTTTCATGAACACTTCCTCATCTAGGTCCCCATGTAAAAAGGCGTTGTGAACATTCATCTGATGAAGTTCCTAATTCTTAGCGGCAGCAACAGCAAGAAAGGCACGAACAGTGACCATTTTGGCAACCGGAGCAAAAGTCTCATTATAATCAATGCCAGCAACCTGATGATTACCAAGAATAACCAGACGTGCCTTGAGACGTTCAACAGAGCCATCAGCATTATACTTGATTTTATACACCCACTTGCAGCCAAGAGCCTTTTTCCCTGGGGGAAGATAATCCATAACCCAAGTAGAGTTATCTTCCAGAGCTTTAATTTCTTTTTGCATGGCCTCACGCCAACCAACATGTGTCATTGCTTCCGAGAACGTATGGGGCTCAACGCCATCAAGCACAGCTGCAATAAAAGATCGATATCGTGCAGAGAAATTATCACAATTCATAAAATATGCTAAAGGATAGGGAGTACCTGGGGAAGTAGATGGAACCGATGGTGATGGGGAAGGACTTACTTTCCGAACATGATTAGTGACGAAGTCGCGAAGAAGCACATAATTCGCAACATTCGGCTCAACCTCCCCGCTGGGCGAACCTGGAGCAGCAGCATTGCCAGTAGGAGGGGGGTCAGGGGTGACACTAGTGCCCTCTCCTACAACGGCACTCGAATCCCCAAGGGAAGGCATAGGCTCAACAACCGCATGGTCAACAACCGACACATCCGTATCATCCAAAATCGACTCTAAGTCGAGTAAGAAAGCATCATCAATAGAACTAGGGCCCACAAGCAAGTCGTCATTCAAAGAAGTAGCAGACACAGGTTCAAAGGGAAATTCATTTTCATAGAACTTCACATCATGAGAAACAAAAAACACATTGGCCTCAATGTCATATAATTTCCAACCTTTTTTACCATTCGGATAGCCGACAAACACACACCGCCTACTACGAGAGGTAAATTTGTTCCCTTTAGCCTTTTGAATATGAGCAAAGCAGAGACAACCAAAAACACGTAGAGCATCAAAAGCAGGGGGATGACCAAAAAGTACTTCAAAGGGGGTTTTATTACCTAAGATGCTAGAGGGAGTTCTGTTGATGATATGAACCGCAGCTAGAACACATTCACCCCAAAAGGTCATAGGTAAATTAGCCTGAAACATTAAGGCACGACCTACGTTGAGAATATGCTGGTGTTTACGTTCCACACGCCCATTTTGTTGAGGTGTCCCAACACAGGAAATTTGAAATAATATGCCATTAGATGTGAAATAGTCAAGCATGCAGTGGAATTCGGTACCATTATCACTACGAACAATTTTAATAACAATATCAAATTAGCGCTCAACCATAGCAAAGAAGGCACAAAAGACTTTATGAACTTCAGTTTTATCACGTAAGAGATACACCCAAACAGCTCTAGAAAAATCATCAACCAAAGTCAAGAAATAAACTGCATCACAAGAGGAAGGGGTACTGTGAGGTCCCCACAAATCACAATTTATGAGTTCAAAAATACGACTTGCTTTATGCTCACTAACAGGGAAGCTATCACGATGTTGTTTTGCCGATGGGCAAATTACACATGCTTTATTCAAAGATTTCTTAGCAACACTAGAACTAGTAGCAGGAACTAACTTGACTACTCTATCAGAGGGATGGCCCAACCGTCGATGCCAGAGCTCAAATTATGTCAAACCAGGATCGATCAGTGATTGCTTGAACCGTCGGAATACCTCGGAAAAAGTAAAGTCCGTCCCGTTGTTCACCGGCTCCAATCAGGTTCTCCGAAGGTTGAACCTGTATAGCACATAAGGAATTAGTAAAATGAACAATACATTGAGAATCATTGCACAATTGTGATACTGATAATAAATTGCAATTGAGCTGAGGAACAAAAAGGACGTTATCAAGAATGACATTCTTAGAGAGGATCACCCTCCCTTTCAACTTTGCTACAGCACGAGTGCCATCAGGTAACCCAACAGGCCATTCAGGAATAGTTTGTACATGAGTCAAGCAAGATTGTTCGCCCGTTACATGATGGGACACCCCCGAGTCTATAATCCAATCAATACAAGAATTCTTACCGGTCATGCGGTCAGTAGAATTTTTCTCAGAATTAATCATGTTGAGGAGAATCTGGACCTGTTCGGGATTTAATTCAGCCAGGGAAGCACCTTCACCAACTTCGCGTGGCTTGGGATCAGTCACGGCATTGGCACGAGGAGCACCACTGCCATGGGTACTAGCAGTAGCAGTAGTGGGTGCTGCAGACCCCCCACCACGCCCATTTGTTCGGCGTCGATCTTCCCAACCTTCTAGGTACCCATGAAGTTTGAAACACATGCTTTGGTCATGACCCCGCTGTTTACAGTGATCACAAAAGAGCTTCGCTTTTTCGGCGCGATCAAGACGACCTCTCCGATTGATAGATTGAAGAGCAAAAGCATGAGTTTCTTCTTGCACAGCCTTTCCTCGTGCTATGGCCTTTGATTTCTCTTCTTGAACGAATGCTTGATAGGCTCTGTCCAGGTCTACTGGTGGACTTTGAGACAAGAGATTGGAATGCACGGTCCCATATAAATCATCATCAATGCCGATAAGAAATTGGTGCAGCTTCTCTTCTTCCCTATCCACTTCAAATTTCGCGACGACGTTGCAGGTACAAACCCACAGATGCACGAGTGCAGGGGTTTGAGTCTCGCAAATTCATCGTAGAGGCTCATTAATTTGTTGAAATAATCCTCTACGCTCATGCCTTTGGCTTGGTTGCAACTTGTGATGTCGGCACGAAGTTGCTGAAGTCGTGGTCCGTTAGCCACGCAAAACCTTTTCTCAAGGTAATCCCACAATGGTTTGACTTCGAAGTGATAGGGTATAGAGACCGCGAGTCTTTCGTCCATACTTCGCAAAATCCAAGACACAATCATTGAATTCACAGTCTCCCAATTGAGGAATTTCTTTGTTTCAGTCGGCTTTTTGATGGTTCTGTCAACGAATACGTATTTCCAGGCGTGCTTTAAACGACGAGGTCATTGCCCTTTCCCACGCTGCGTAGTTGTCCCCTTTGAGAATCACATGAGTGATTACGTTTCGGGCGATCTCCGACCCAAGATAGAAGGGAGAATAAGGATCTATTTTCTCTTCGGTGGTCATGACGGTGCGGGGCGAGTTCACGCCGGTGATGCTAGCAATCCGACGCAAGGAAGAAGATGACGAGAGGAGCGGCGTTTAGGTTTGCTAAGTGCGTTGCCCTGATACCATGACAATAATTGGTATTCCTTAGTTTGTATTACTTTCACAGAAGCTTAAATACAAGAGTAAATACAAGCCCTTAGGCCCAAAGTAGTCAACGCCTAATTAAATACAAGGCCCACACTTAATGCTAAGTACATATAATACAAGGATGTCTAACAAAAAGGCATTCCCTTGCCTAATTATGAGTCTTATAAAGACTTGTTGGCCAGCTTAGGAATAGCAATAGGCCGAATCACATCGGATTTTATAAACCCCATATCAGACCCACCTTTATAAGGATAAATCAGACTCAGATTTTCTTTATCGGATTTGAGTCGAATTATTGTACCTCATCCCAGGTCGAGTTGACACTAGTGCATGTGATTGGCCTTAGGTAACACCCAATAAGTGCTGCATAAAAGGTTAAAAGTGTTATTATAGAAAATGGGTAACACTTTTCTGGGTGATATATTTGCTCGTGTCGTCTATGCTCTAAGGCAACACTTTTGCAAACCTATGATAACACTTTTCCAAGTGATACCTTAAGTGCTCTTAAGTAACACTTTTCAACACTTATTGTAACATTTATAAAGTGTTACTTATAATTTCTATGTATCACTTTTTTGTCATTAGTAACACTTTTCAATTAACTCTTTTGCTAATAAGTAACAGTTTATTAGACCTTATGTATCATTGTCAACTACCTTGTGTAACACTCTGTTGTATATTATGTATCACTTTTTTTAGCTAACATAATAATAATAATAATAATAATAATAATAATAATAATAATAATAATAATAATATTATTATTATTATTATTATTATTATTATTATTATTATTATTATTATTATTATTATTATTATTATTATTATTATTATTATTATTATTATTATTATTATTATTATTATTATTATTATTATTATTATTATTATTATTATTATTATAGCAATAGCAATAGCAATAGCAATAGCAATAACAACAATAATAAGGTATACTGAACCTATTGTAAGAAATGAAATTGACAAATAATAATATAATATAAAAAAGTACTTACATAGATAATGTATGCATTCACAAATGCATATTTTTGAGGACAAAAGTAATGAGCAATACTAACATAAATTCTATCGTAAGCCATTTATTTCTATAGAATTTGAACTAAAGCAATGTCAATTGAAACATCTCCAAAACAAATTCTACTATATATATATCATTAATAAAATCTTGTATCTCTTATTCTTCATCGTCAATTATTTCACCATATTTGCATGAATGTTTTCGGGTGATCGTCACGGCGTACTCCAATAATATATTATCTTGATCCTCTCGATGATCCTGACAAAAAAATGTAAGAGCTCACAACTTCTTCGTCATCAATCATCATAAACGATTAACATTTGGATTAATGCTAACTTTTTTGGTTTATATACCAATGTAATTCTTTCAGACTACAACTTCTAACCATACAGACGAAGGAGTACAATCAACAACTACTAGCAGCAACCTCTTAATGCCTTTTTCCCTGTTGTAAAAAAAAAAACTAGAGCAACCAGCAACATCAGCAAAAATTACAGTGCAATTTATCTGATTAAGGTCTTGGTCATTGTCTTGATGGATATTCTCTGTAAGTTCAGCTCCCGATGACACATCTCCAAGTGACCGTGTCAAATTAGCAAATATTTATGGTTCCAATTCTTTCTTAAACATCTTCATTACTTCTCCTACCGTATCTTGGACAATTTGGTCTTTATATGGTTGTAAAAACTCGTCAGGAATTATAAACCCACCCAAAAAAGCTTTATTCCTCTTCTTTACTAAATGCTTTTCTCCTTTTGTCATTACTCTAGAATCTGCACCATCATTTCCACATTGTACTTCTATCTCCTCCATCTCATTCTACAATGAAAATTCAACAATAAATCCAAAGTTCGAACAAAATGACACATTTTTAACTAGCGTAAAGAACTTATAATGTTACTTTGAACATGCTCATAAGGTGTTTTATATTCATTGCCTTCTTTCCTTTTGTGACTTTCTTTGTATGCAAGTGCTTGCGATGGTGGCTTCTTCTGAGCATCACGTTGTTGCTTTCATGGGGATATACATATTAAACACATTGAAGACCTTCAAATTTTAGTGACCATATGTAAACGATGAAAATGAAAAAAAGAATATCATATATCTTATATTTGATTTTACCAATTCATATTTCTTACTCGCAAAGCTAGTAGGACCCATAGTGTGTCTATCCTTTTGGTTTATCTTTGCTTTTCCTTTTCTTTTCACTTTATTCCTGTATTTTTTACACAAGACATGTCCATAAGATGATAATCTTCCCACACTCTTAGTATTGTAGTGTTTTTATATAAAGAGGAAAATGCATAAAAAAAAACCCTGAATTACATCCAATTGCCAATACTCCAACAACTGCTCGAAATGCCTATCTGGTATTGTAGATGGCGCATTCTCCAATATGTCTTTGTCATTGTCATACACAGAAAACTGCTTTGCCTTTACACTACATTTATATCTACGCCAGAGCTTTCCAACTGATTGCAACACGTGATCTTTACCTTCTTCACCAATTACAAATTTAGTCTGCATCAAGCATCAAACATGAGACATTAAATTTAGTTAATTGATCAGTTGTTGCTTCACATAATACTGTAAGTTCTGAAAATGTTTTTTGTTTTCTTATGTTTTTCTTCTGTTTCGAAGACTACATTAGTTCACTAAGCTGTTTTTTTTGTCTCGGTTCAAGTTCAAGCGAGATGTTTCTAGGCGATGTGGTGTCACTCGATTATATTCTCATAATTAATTGAGCATTTGAGCTAGCTAGCCACGAAGTCGCGTCTTAAGTAAGAAGAGCAACTAATGTTTCCTTTTGTTCTGGATTGATCTGGACATTAATTGATCTGGACATTAAGGTGGCAAAAGGGCCACAAAAAATGTTAAAAAAAGAAGCTGGACCAGTGGTAGATACTAGATAGTATTTGTTACACGTCAGAAGCCTATTTTTCAAGGCAAAACTTGTACGAAGACTTTTAAGCTGATGGTCAAATGAAACAGGAGCTAGAAGGCTCATTTAAGCTAGAATTGCTTCCTAATTTAAAGCCTATAATTGAACTTAAATCTGCCTCGAAAACGTACCTTTAGATGGCGTAACACAGGGTAATTATGGGGTGTTTTTGAATGAGTTGTTGAATAATGTTAGTGACGGAAGTAAAATAATTTTAATTGCACCCAATATGACCAGACTTGGAAACTTCGAACCCTTGCCAGTGGTTGAAGGTTGGGAGAATCTTCGTGATATTGATAATTGTGCTCGTGGTTGAAGGTTAAGAATTCTTAAATACTCTATATAATAGTAGTTTTAAGCAAGAAAGGAATAGGGCAGAAAGCACCATTCAATAGAATTCTTAAATACTCTATATAATAGCAGTTTTAGTATAGAGCAGGACATGTAATAAGCTAAAACTCACTTAAGCCACTACATCGACTTCTCCTTCAGAACATGCATGGTTGATTAGCATTGTCTTTCCTGTATGGAAGAGCTGGATGACCTCATCCATTATCAATTCAGCTTCCCAGGTAAAGTTACCTTAAGCAACAACTTCCTTACTATTGTATTATGAATCATTCAAGAAAAGTCAATGCTCGTGGTTGGGAGAATCTTAGTGCTCGTGCTTTCTGCCCTATTCCTTTCTTGCTTAAAGATGGTTTCAGAATTTATGAAAATTGTGCTCGTATTCCACGGCTCCTGAAATCATTGCTACCCTGCTCGTACTACAGAAGATTGAGAGAATCTTCGTGATATTGATAATTCAGTAGAAGCTTTTCTGTCAAAGTTTAACCTTGGAAGCTACAAAGAACTACCATCAAACATTCAGCGATGTGTACTTTATTGTTCTTTGTTTTCGAAGAATTACGAGTTTAGTCAGGCAAATCTCATACATCTTTGGCATGCTCAAGAGTACTTAACAACAAGAACTGCACCGGAGTCAGTTGGTGATGAATATTTTATGGAATTACAGAAAGGTGGGAATTTCTTTCAAGACAGTAAAACTGACAGCAAAAATGCAGAAACGAACTACAAGATGGACTCCTTAGTGAACGAGTTCCTTAGATCTGTGGCAAAGCCTGAGTTTTGTTTATTGGATGAGCCTATAATTTGCTAATGTAATTCACCAAAAAGTTACCATCGTTATTGTAATAGCCCAGTTTTTAAGCCGCTTTCATTAAAAGGTAATTCCTCTTATTATTTTATTTAACGATTTAAAATCTACATTTATACTTCTAAGTTTAATTAGATTTTGGAGCAAAATAATAATTTTCTCTATTATTTGATATTACAAGAATGCCCTTATGAAATTAAAAAGGAAAAAAAGAAAAAAAAATAAGGAAACAAAAACAATCCTCATTCTCTCACCTCACTCGTGTCTTCTTCTTGAAAGCCAGTGAGCCTTCCTCTTCATCGCGGCATGAGAAGCTTAGGCCACACATACCCAATTCTTTGAGTTGTCAAATTTCCTTTGAAGATTTCGGTTTAATTACTCCAAGTAGATGAATTGAAGAAACTCAAATCAAAACAAACCCCAAAATTTCCTCGTTTCTCTCACCTCTGTTCTGTCCGTCTGTTCCAAGCAACAGGCAGTCATTTTTGTCTCTGTTTGTTGCATCAAGGTTATAGATCTCGAAAAGTTAATGAATTTAGACCCAAAAATCGCTCAATTCGGAGTTCAGAGCTATGAGTTATGGCCTTTGCAAGTTTGGTGTTGCTGCTGCCATTTTCTTTCGAGCTTTTGTTGTTGTTGCTGCAGCTTCGTGGGTGCTGCTGCTGTTGTTGTGTTGATGTTAGGTACTCTTTCAATCTTTCTCTCACTTTGGTTCATAAAACCCAATTGTTAGATGAAGGTATAAATTCAGCTTTCACTCCTTTCTTTGTTGATCAAAACCAATCGGTTATGCAGTGGAAAGTTTTGGAGGTCATGTTCTTAATATAATTTTCAAGTCTATTTTATTTTTGCAAAGCTACAAGATTTAGATTATACTAAGGCAGATTAAATTTTTATCTAAATTGATCCTATGAATTTAAATTATGAGTTACAAGGTATATTTGCTAAATTAATTTACTGGAAACTCTTATTCTAGTTATGATGTAATTGAATTAGTTTCTTGGAAGAGCGTTGTTAGTTAGATTAGTGGAAGGACTAGGGAATGGTTTGTTTATAAATATTTACAGTTAGTTCATGAAAGAATTTAGAGAGTATAAGACATTAGGTTCCTTATCTGAATTGTTGTGAGGATGAACACTAATTATTGCTATTGTTGTTGAGGTGAATTATTGTGGAGTTCAAGATCATTTGAGCGAGAATAATGGATTATTAGAATCAATTTCAGGGATTGAGCAATATTTGAAGGTTAAGTAAAGGTACACATTGTCCTTCCACTTTCCAATTTGGAATTGATGTTTTATATGAATTTCATGATTTACGTAAAGTAAATGAACATTTAACTCAAGCTTAATATGTTATTGTGATTATTAAGTTGGAAATGTTTGAAAGTGTAATTTGAACTTTCATGAGTATAATTGCATTCGAAAACGTGTGTTTTAATGATCAAAGCTAAGTTGCCTATATATTGAGTTTTATAAGTTGAATCGCAATTAATATTGTGATAAGGTTATTTTAAATTAGACTTGATAGTATTTGCTACATTAATGATTATAGATTTGATATTTATATTGATTTCATGGATGCTGGATTACGAGTTCTTAAATTGGTATGTTTTACTAATGTATGTATCATTTCCGAAATTAAGTTGATTGAGCGCACTTTGTGTTAAGAGACCTAAATATAAGAACGGAAAGCACATGGATTTCGGGTGTATTTTTAGTGAAATATTATTGTAGAGTTTTCAGATATATGGACTTTACAATATCTTTTATATGCTTTAAGTCAATAAGATTTTAGGAATGTTATTTTTCTTAAGCGATCTCTAATCTAAAGATTTGCATATTGATTTCAAAAATTCAATTAGGAACCTTGTTGAAGGAGATTATCAGAAGTACTGGTATAATACATAAGGTCGTATCTCGAGGACATATTGTTAAAACTTAAGTTATTAAAATTAGAAGATAATCGTCGAAGAAATCTTTTGAGGAATTATGTTTTATTGAACTGGAAATCTATGTTGGAATGTATGCGAGATGAATTAATTGCTTGAGGAATTCTATTTTAAGAATACGAATCGTGATACGAGAATGTTATATTAGTAAATAAAGTTGTGACTCGGAAGTGAGTACAAAATGTATCCGTTAATGGGTTAGTAAAGCTGATATGGTTATGATGTGGGTGTTTGAGGAGTCAAAGATAACTATTACATGAGAACGTTAAGACTGGAAATTCGGAGAATCCGAGGTAAGTTTTGGAGTTTAACGTCAACTAATGGTTTACTAGGATTATTACTAAAACTTCAAAGTTATTAAAGACAACGAACTCATTGAGGACACATCAAGGATCAATGGACCTCGAATATTGGGAAATAAGATTGGAGATACGAATGGCATATTAGTGGTATAAGAGATTGAAATCAAATAGATGGTTCGCAATAGTTGTGTCAATAATAAATGGGAACTCTTTTGTTTGAATTACGAGAAGTTATATCTTATGGGTATGACACTATCCGAGTTGGGGAATGTTTTCTTATAAATATTTGAATGGGGTAAGCTATAGAGGTTAACAGATTAATTTTCTATTTGAAGTATAAGACTAATTAAAAAATTGGAAGTAAGGAGGATGTAATCTGCCATTGTAGAGCACTTGGGGTTAGAATTGTGACTCGATTACAAAGAAATTATAAATTTAAGATTAATTAGGACATGGAGTTAAATATTGGGATGATTAACTACAATTGACTATTTGAGTCGTTGAGTATGGGATCATGACATATAATTCGGAGTAAGATGTTCATGAGGTATGAAAGTTATAGATATCAACAAGTGGGTATAAAGATACGAAGTACTGATGAAATAAAGTTGGAAACGCTTGCAATTCTGGCAATTCGGGGTTGATGTATTGAATATGAAATTGGTCATGATTGGGAAGTTATATGGTAGAACTATAGAACCTATGGTTGGATTGTTAGAAGTTATATTTGGAAGATCTTGTATGAGAAACTTAAATATGCTCTGAACGACGATCTGCTTACTCTTAAATGAATTTTAAGGAGATAAAAGTATTTCGAGATTTTAGGATTTTGAATACTGCTAATTATTTTAGAATTGTTTAATGGAACTTGGAATGACAACACATATTTAAAAGATATGAATTAATGTTGTAAGTTGAGTAAAAGCATTTGAGGCTTATGATTTAAGTATAAGTATCTAAGTGTAAGTATTTCAATATAAGTATTTCAGTATAAGTATTTGAGTATAAGTACATAAGTACAAGTGTTGAATATAAGTATTTTTGTACGAATACTAGTTTGGTTTATAAAGGGAAGTAGCTGCGTAAGCAGTGACGAACAACATTCGTAGAGCGGGTATTGCTCATTATGTGTTAGAGCGGGTATTGCTCCGGAGCGGGTATTGCTCTGTTGTATAGGGTCATGACCTGAAAGTCTTGCAAGCAGAGTATGAGAAAGGTGGGGAGATGTCCCTCAAAAGTCTGGAGACGTGGTTTACCCCTCTCCATTCGTGTTCCTTCCCTGAGTTAAATATTTTGATGCTAAAGTATTGAGAAAATTTTGAGTTATGTTTGATAATGATGCTGATATATCAAGATAATTTATGGAAAGCATTTGAGAAGTTACTCAGTATATTCTTTGACATATTACGTTTGCATCCTTGGTATCTATAAAGGAGTATCTCAGTATTTTGAGCAAGTATAAAATATTTGAGAAGTATAAATATATTGTTTATGCGGAATCTTTGATTTCTTTGATGAAAAGATATACTTTCGTGATTTTATTTTAAGTACATTGATCTATGAGATATAAAAGTTCACATGTTAAGGTAATTTCTTTATTACACATTTATTTTCTATAATATCACACTTAAAAACTCGAATATGTTTTAAGCCACCAAAGAGAGAATTTTTGGTTGGACAGTGTGTACTCAGTTTCGCTGATTTTGTTCTTGGAACCAGTCCTGGTGGGGACAGTGTTCAATGTTAGTGACTTTTGTAGGAAATGTGGAAGCTAGTTCCGGTGTAGGATCATGAATGTTATAGAAGATGCTTTTCGGATGAGCTATGGTGGAGATTATATAGTGTTATAGAAAAGAATGTTATGGTGTTTTATTGTATTATATCGGAGATTCGATTGATCATTTCATGTAATTATATTTTTATTTTGGGATATTGTTG
Source organism: Beta corolliflora (assembly GCA_947648045.1). Taxonomy (NCBI): domain Eukaryota; kingdom Viridiplantae; phylum Streptophyta; class Magnoliopsida; order Caryophyllales; family Amaranthaceae; genus Beta; species Beta corolliflora. Next base: position 76,515 of record CANSZD010001810.1, read on the forward strand.
TGGGCCCATAACCCACAGGTCCATGATCGTTTCTATTGGTTATGTTTCCTCTGCGAATACTTGGATTCGAGGCTATTTAAGTGTTAATTGTTATTTGTATATCTTAAGTGTGATTAGCGAGCAGCTCGATCGGAAGTACGGGCTGTTACAGTAATAAAGAATTTGGGCAAAATAGAGAATGCAATAGAATCTGAAGTTACAAATAACGTATCGTTACAAAACTCCAAATGTTATCCTTGTCTTTAACATCCAGCTAACTAAGCTTGTTCAACGGTGCAAGGGTTGAATTACGAGCCAACGTCCCTAAGAATCTTAAAAATGTATCTAATGTCTTCTTATTAGGCCCGATTGGCTCCCCTGCTGCATTCAAAATAATAAGCTTCCGCTCATCTTATGTCCATTCATGGACATCATTGCACATAGTTGGTCCTCTAGTTCTCTTCCTTTTTAAGGGTGCTATAAAATAATGTCACAAATAGACGTCATAAGAAAAAAGTACTATCTTTATCATATATACATAATAATATCAAATGAATTATAACAAAGAAAAACTGAATCATACAACTTAGCTCATGCCCTTGAAGTTGATCTTCCTCTAGTAGGTCTCCATTAAAAATTTCAAGACCAATTGGGGTAGTAATTTTGAGTATCATTCTCAATATCATTTTCCGATTCATAGTCATCTAAGTTCCCGATGTTATCTTCTTCATCTTCTAAGACAAGTTCGGATGTATGTGTTTGCGAATTCCCTAGTTGCATTTTGTGGACTAGCCATTTGATAATCACTAGCTTGTTTGAGTTTAGGTTGCACAACAGGTTGGTGAACTAGTATATTGCCTAGTTTCTCTCTCAATTCCTTTTCTTTTGTAGTAGCTTTCATCTTAAGATAAGCATTGAGTGTTCCTGGAGCAACCGTAGCCTTACTTTGCACCGTCTTTGTTTGGACACGAAGCTCAGATGCCCTTGGTTGTTGACTTTGAAATACTAATTTTTTCAGTGCTTTAGAGTTGGTTAAGCTTTCTTGAGACTCCCCAGATGCACATGGAGCTGCGTTTTGCTTCGATTGTGTTGAAATTTTTCCTTGCAACCCTTGTTCCAAGTGTTTTTTTTCAGTGCTTGGATCGGACGACGCATCTTCGGTTGAGCTGCCATAGATAAGGAAGAGCGATCTAATTTCTCCTTTGTCTTGGTGGGGCTTTGTCTTTTAGGTGCCGATACCTTTAAGAAATGAGAACGATAAACATTAGTTAGCTACATGAGTGCATACATATATAGTTAGCAATTATAATTTACAAATTAATATTTGAATAATGAAAACACCTTATTCATGTGAGACCTCAAGTTTAAGTTGTTTGTCCTTGTCTCACTACCATCCTCTTGATCACTTGAGTGCAATTCATCATCTTCAGTAGGTGTGTACTCCTTATCTTTCATCTCGGGTTGCATCTTACTTTTCTTCGCTTGTTTCAAGCTCTTCCTTTTTGACTCATTTCATAAGCCATTGTTTTGATCCCAAGTTCCTTCATTCTCTCGCATTCTCTTCTATCCTTAATTTTCTATGTTTTTCATAACTTGCCATCTTCACTTTAATTGCTACAAGTAAGTAAATATTACACTCGAATTATTAAAGTAAGCAGGAATAGATAAAATTCATTCAAGTAAATTCCAAAAAAAAACACAATTGTTCTAAGTAAATCATTCTAGCTCAATACACTTAGGCAATTCAATTTAAGGGTTCCATCCATTCCCAATATGTCTCATCTACATCAGAGTCATTTTCGTTGCTCTGGACACGTGTTTCATTGTTCGAAATATTCTGATGCACATCAACCCGATCAGAAACACCACCTCTACACCAAGTAATATCATAATCAACTCTAGCTATATTCAAATCCTCGAGGGGTTCACGAACTTTATTCAAATATGCATCTTCACATTGCCCCTCTGCATCAAAAATGTCTTTAGGCAAATTTCGATTCACATAATGCCAATCTTCCTCTATACCATCTTCTATGTAGAAAACTTGTTGCACTTGTGATGCCAAGACAAAAGGGTCATCCGTGGAACACAATCTCTTGAAGTTTACAGAATTCATGCCATAGCTGTATGTTTCCACATGAAACCAATCGCATTTGAACAAGACGACGCTAAATGCACTCCAGTAATCTATCTCAATTATTTCTTTTATTTTCCCATAATAGGTGAAGTTACCAAGAATCGGATTGTTATCCTTACTACTCGCAAAGCTTGGAGTTAGAGCTGTCAATGAGACTCCACTATTTTGGGTTTTACACTTGTCATCATACTCTTTAGTGTAAAACTTATAGCCATTGCAAAAATATCCAGTGTATCTCCTCGCAACAGTAGAAGGACCCAAAGATAGCTACTTAATATGATTAGTGACTTCATCAACAATCCTTTCTCTAAACCAATCCATAAATTCGTTACTATGTTGTTGAGCCTCCCTCCATCTCCTTGTTCGCTTGTTTGTGGATTTTTTTTTTCACAACTTCTTCATGTTCTCTACGTTAATAAGTGAAATAAAAACACATCAGATCAAAATCATTAACATATACTTAAAACATAAGCGACAAGATTCGAATTTTTACTCACTTGATGTAATTCTCAACTTGCTCATCTTCACAATTGAATAATGCGTATCAATGTGCTAGAGTTCTGGTATTTGGGTCTAGATTGTATACATACCCTTTCTTCTGCCCTTTCTTCTTTCTACCAAGAGGATAGCCACCTTAGGGAACAAATAATATTCCTCGTCAACATTACCACCTTTCCCGTGAACCTGATTGGATCCCTTTCCCCGCTTCTTTGCACCATCATGCAAATATCTAGAGCAAAATATCAAACACTCTTCAGCTAGATAACCTTCGGCTATAGAAGCCTCTGGGCGACTTCTATTTTTAACATAAGATTTCAGCTTACCCAAGTACCTCTATATAGGGTACATCCACCAACCATACACCAGTCCACCAAGCTTTATTTCAGTAACCAAATGAATCGACAAGTGGACCATTATGTCAAAAAAAGATGGTGGAAATATTCTTTCAAGTTGACAAAGAGTCTCATTAATCTCAGTTTGAAGGCGAACTAAATCTTTTGGATCGATGGCCGTACCACATATGGATCTAAAGAATGCACTCAATCTGATAAGAGGTAAAGCCACATGCTTTGGTAAAACTTTTCTAATTGCTGCCGGAAGTAAATGCTGCATTATAATATGAGCATCATGGCTCTTATACCCTGATATTTTCCCCTCCTTTACTTGCACACAATGAGCTATGTTTGATGCACAACCTTGAGGTAGCTTTGCCTTCTTTAGAACACTACAAAATATGCTTTTCTCCTCCTTTGTCATCTAAAATGATGCCTTTGGCAGCAAAACGTATCGTTCATCATCTGAATTCTTGGGATGCAATTCTTGTCTAACATCCATTTCTTGCAAATCTAAGCGAGCTTTACGATGATCTTTCGACTTTCCGGCTACGTCTAACAAAGTTGAAAGCACATTGTCACAAATATTTTTTCTATGTGCATGACATCTAAATGATGGGGACACCGATTATCTTTCCAATATGGCAAAGTCTGAAAGATAGATGACTTCCTCCAAGGACATTCTTTATAATTGTTTTTTGGTTGTAGCTTTCCAAAACTGTTTTCCCAATTTTCCAGCAAGCTTTGAATTTCAGCCCCACTCAACCGGTCCGGATATGTTCTCTCTTCTTTTTCCCCATCAACAGACTTTGTATCGTACCGCCAAGGATGTTCAAGATCCAACCCTCGACGATGAGCAAGATAGCATGATTTGTTACTATTGCTCAAATGTCGATGGTCAGTTTCATAATGGCAATAGGGACAAGTAAACTTCCCTTTGGTGCTCCAACCGCATAAACATAGCATATCCGGGAAAGTCGCTTGTGGTAGACTCGTAAAGCTGCATGCAATTTAAATGTTTGGTGCTTTGATGCATCGTATGTGTCCAATTCATACTTCCATAGTTCTTTTAGCTCTTCAACTAAAGGTTGGAGGTAGACATCAATGTCTTTTCCGGGAGAGGTGGGTCCCGAAATCAGCAAAGACAATATAAGAAACTCAGAAATCATGCACAACCATGGGGGCAAGTTGTAATTAATTAAAACAACAGGTCATGTGCTGTGTTGCGTGCTCATGGTGCGAAATGGGTTGAATCCATCACTTGCAAGACCTAGACGAACATTACGTGACTCATTAGCAAAGATCGAGTGTTCACGATCAAACTCCTTCCAAGCCTCTGCATCTGCACGATGCCTTATTAACCCATATTTATCCCTCCCTTCATCATGGCACCTCATTAACTCTGCGGTTTCAGAGCACATGTAAAGTCGTTGTAACCTTTGCATAAGAGGAAAATGCCAAACTACTTTTGTTGGAACTTTATGAGCACTTTTAGCTGATTGACTGCTAGTATCCCCTTGGTTCTTATTTTCTTTCCACCTAGGAGCTTGACACACATGGCAAGATGTAGCAGCTTCATGTTCTTTCCAGTAAAGTATGCAATCATTACGACATGCATCAATTTTGTCATAATGAAGACCCAAATCTTTGACCAATTTTTTTGCCTCATTGAAAGACTTAGGCAATTTGGCTTCTGGTAATAATTCTCTGATCTAGTCTAGAATATCCATAAAGGCAGAGTTAGTGATCCCATGAACACACTTCAAAAGGTATAAACGAATAAGGAATGATAGTTTTGAGAATGTTTTGCACCCTGGAAGTAGCTCTTGTTTTCCATCTTCAACCAACCTATAAAACTTCTGAGCCTCTGCATCAGCTTCACCTCCAAACCCTTCAAGGTTATGTGAAAATCTCTCCACCACATCTCTATGAGTATCATATATCAGACCGTCCATATCATCGTGGGTGTCATTGTCTTCGCTTAACCTATCCATTTCTGACATTGAGGGCATCCCCTTCTCATAAAAATGACATCCTTCAGTGCCTGGTTGAATCCCATTTGCAATCAAATGATCATACACTTTCTCTCTACGATGCCAAAAACGATTATAACACACCTTGCACGGACAATTGATTTGATCTCCAATTGCTCGAGTAGCAAATGCTTTATCTAGATAATACTCTACACCTTTCTCATACTCATTGCTAGATTGTAAGTGATTGTCCAACTACTCATTTTGTCACCTTTATGCAAAGTCAAGCATACATACATATAGAAATTAGAATCATTATTATATATATATCTTACATGTCTAATGAGGAATAACAATAGTCCCCAAACATTATCGGTTTCTCATATCATGGAATTGAAATATAGAATACAAAGAAAAATCAATGGGAATATACATGTTCTTTAAAATGACAATGCAAGCTAAGTTAGTGAACGAACACTCAAGAGGGAGTAAAAGAAAGAGATAGGAAGAGAAAGCAATACTAGAGTAACATAATATGGAACAGTACTCCTAAGTCATACAAGTTATAAGTTCATCTTGTCTTACCCCTCCCTAAAACCTCCCTGCTAATTTCATCCAAGTTCACTATAAAAAATGATCCTAGTCCACTATAAGGTGAAGCTAAGGAAACGTCTAACACAAATCCTGAACTTTACAATAAAAGAGTTACATATGTTTGCATGATAAAAAATCCAATATATAGACTATAGAGTTTAATAAAAAAAACCAGATCCAACACGAACCATTGCCACTCCATGTTACAAAAGAAACGATAGGATTTTGTTTCATCACATCTCCCCTCAAACTCTGTTTCACAATCAGTTTCAATGTGGATTTCCAATCAATATTGACAAGCAGCAACAAATGAGAAAATTAAGCCCGCATGAGTCAAAAAGTGAGAAGCAATATCAATTGTGCACTAGTTAAAATTATCAACTCCAAAATATTACAACTGAAACAATAACCTCATAACAGTTCATCAGATACCATGTGCAGTACTAAACGAATTTCAGAAAGGAGTCTCAACATATACTCCACTGCAACAATGTCATACTACCTAATGCTGTTTCGACAAAGGACTTTACAAATCTTGAAATACTAATAAAATTGTCTAGCCACTACTTAATAAGCTAACGAGTCAGTGTTTAAGACCCTATAGCTAGATTATACACAATTCTAATAAGCAAAATTATAAAATTTAAAATATAACAACTGAAACTAACCTCATAACAGTATCATAAACTAAGACCACTCCAACACTTTATATATGCCTAGAGGAAATATTAAGTACAAAACTAGCAGAACATATAGTGAGATAAAAAATAAACATGATATGAACTATTATATGGAGAGATAAACGTAAGTTTCTAGATTTCCCTAATTAGGAAAAGAAACAATAGGATGAAAATGCTTGAAAGACATATAAACCAAACTTTATAGATCAAACAAAAAAGGCACCACAACACTAAATTGTAATATTGAGAGACATTAATAAAACTAAAAGGTTAGTTAATGGACTTTTTTTTGGGGGAGTGGGGAGAAAAATTGATTGGTATTCTGAAAACTAGAATGATAATAATGTAGTGAAAAAAGGACAAATTAAGCTTATGAAGCTAAACCTATTCTAAGTCAGATATTCGATACAACTATTACATAATGGTTTTAGAGCTACACCAATTCTAACTCAGATATTACATATAACTATTCAAGTAGATTTCAGAAATCTCAGAGTGCAGACAAAGATCACTACCTACGACTTAATGTATAAGCAAACCACAAATAGGCTCTTGATCAATACTAACTTTTTACATGAAAAGTTGCATCGGCAGCTATGTTAGTTCACCTAGTGGAAACAAAAATCATGCTGAAAACAAACCAACACATTACACCTCTCTGAAGTCTGAAATATATGGAAGTAAAAGATTAATTTATAACCCCCGTTGCTTTTTGAATGTTCTCAAACGTCTTTCTTCCTATCTTCTTTGAAAGTTCTCCTTCAGCCATCACAAATAGAGTTGAATTATACCATTTTAGCACCTTATTGTTTTAGCACCTTATTATTTTAGGCACCTAAAATGCTTCCCCAAACAGACCCATAGAGAATTCCTACCTTAATCTCACAACAAACAACTACCACACACTAGTGGAAAAAATTACTTTTGCTACTTATCAAATGCTCCGATTAACTAATCAACCCGAGCATTTGGACTCTCTCTCAATCCATGAAATTAAACCTCACACTATACGTATTACTAAATGTTATTTCGACCCTCCTCATCAGTCATCATTCCTCCTTCCCAACTCCCAAGTCCCCTGCTCAATTGAAATGTCGCATTGTACTCCTCCGCCGTCCCTCCCTTCGTCTCCCTTTGCTCCCTCCGTCGTTCGTCCCTCCCTTCGTCGTCCTTCCCATTATCTCTCTCCTTCCTCCTCCCTTCTCCCTCTCCTCCCATTTTCTCGAACATTTTATCGATTTCGTATTCGATGAGAGAGAATTTGAGGTTCTAGAAGAGAAAAACAGCGGCGAAAATGAGAGATACCGCCGGTTGCAACAACGACTGCACGATCTAAACACAACCACTGAGGTATATATTTTCTTTTCATCCCATTTTTAATTGTCGAATTTTAGGGTTTTTTTTGGTTCCATTCTTGCTTATATTTCTAGATCTGGAAGTTTTTGGATTAAAAGCTTGATTTTGCGACAAATTCTTGATGGTTTTTTTTAACGCATATCATTGGACCCTTGGTATGTGTCTATGTGATGCTCTTGGTTTAGTACTGTAGATTTAATTTAGCATTGTATAAAGATTTTCAAGTTAAGCTGTAGTGTAATTGCTGCTCCTATAACGTTCATCTCCCTGCACTTGCTATTTTCTAAGGATGATTGTTTCGTTCAATATTGAGTTAGATGATCGAATTTGGGCTAATTTCTCCTCTAATTTGAAGTTCATATCTGTCTTTGGCTTGATTTTGACTGTTTTTATTTATAGCAATTTCTGTAATAATTTTTGTTGATAATGTGAATTAAGGGAGTTTAGGGTTTGATATTGAAATTGTAAAGTTAATTCTCTCCTAATTTGAAGATCATGTCTGTGTTTCGCTTGATTTTGCCTGATTTTATAGCAATTTTTGTAATTATTTGTTGATAATGTGAATATTGTTGGTTGACAATGAAATTATTATTTAAGGGTTTTGTTGGTTAAAAATGAAAACGAAGGTGTTAGAATTGCTCGAAAATACCGCAAGAAATAACAAGAAGAAAGTAATCATCCTGGGGCATGTGTTACTTGTCTGTTCGGAATGACGATGTGCTCGGAAAGCTTCTAGCTGGAGTTACCATTGCCCATGGAGGTGTTCTTCCAAACATAAATCCAGTTTTGTTGCCAAAGAAGACTGTATAGAAGGCATGTGTTACGGCTGCACTATCAATAAGGTGTTTTTGTTCTTGATGATGCATGAAGTAGGATTGTGAGTTCTGCAAATAATTCATTGAACATGTTCAAAGACAGTGGTAGTCTTAGCTTCCCTTCGTCTGTTAAATTTAGATGGCTTATGTTTGGATTAGAAACACATGCATTTTTTCAATTACTGTTATCTAAAGAGGATGAGTCCAAATATATTTTTCCTTAACTAAAGGACTAAGATCTAAGAGATGCTCCTTTATTTTGACACTGGTATATATCACAAAGTCCTTGAGTAATTTTTACCTTATCACAAATATATTTAGCTTGTTTTATAACTTCTAAAATTAAACCACAATGTTTCACTTGACTTTATCTTGTTTACTGTGAAGTGTACGTTTCAACTTTTGCTATGGTTCTAGGAGCTCATACACTTTATTTTTTCTATGTGTTTGTCAGATATGTACCATCTGCAAAGGAGTGTCCTCTTTCACTGCAACTTCCTAATGGCAACAAATGGCTTTATATCTCCTGTTTGTTCCATTCTCTCCTTTATTTCCCTTCTCGATCGCTACAGGTGTTAAAATTGTAATTTCCTACTTTTAGATGTGGGGAGGTGTCATTGTCCTGGAATCCGTCTGTCGTTCAAGTCATTCGCGGACTAAGGGTCATGCGAGGCACACAATCCCCTTCAAGGTAAGAACGACTTTACAGGTGTCGACACCGTTGAAATCCACAACAATCTCTTGGTCCCTTCTTTTAATGAGTTTCCATTCTCAAGTCCCTAATTCAAAACAGTTCTTTCTCTAATTTTCTCATAACATACACTCTTTTCGGTAACAGGGATCTTGAAAACATTGTTGAAATTTTCTTGGGGGCGATTGCGGCGGCTTTTTGGTCTTAAGTCTCGAAACGCTCTATGTTGGTTCTTCGGGCACAGTCAATCTTCTGGCTAGTTAAAAAGGCTTCACGAAATGGTGATGTCCCTTAAGACTTAACTGAATAATTATGTGATTTCTCCAAATTTCAATTATCTGCAAAATCTTTTGGTCTAGAGAATTACAATAAACTTAGTGACATATAGTATAGCTTATGCTTTTATTTCACCTCACTTTCTCGAGGAAATAAAATGTGAAATTTATTTTTTGGTCTGTTCCTTTTCGAGCGAAATGTGAAACATCATTTTGTACCGCATGAATTCAATAACAGAGCAAAGATATCGTAGGGAAAATACTCGATCCATGCCCAAAGAGATCAATGTAGCATCCTCGCAAAGTGTAGACTATAAAATTTAAATGCACTTCAAATAAGATAAAATAAAATCAAATTAATTAATCCAGGATGACATATATCTGAATTAGGGAGATAAAAATGAAATTGATTTGAATTAGGGAGCATCAGCAAAATCTTATTATGCACTTCTTTATATAGATTGGAGCAATTAAGGCACCACAACTAGCTTTGTTGTGTTACTGTGTAGCATATATCGGTTACTACTGAACTACTCTGTTCTGTACTCTTTGATATGTTCAGGGATTTGGATCTGTTGGCCCGACATCATACGTGCTTTGATCTTCAGTCATGTGCAACCACACTCGGTTCTCTTTCCAGATTGGTATGTTTCTTGAATGTAGAATATAGAAAGAGCTTAAATAGTTTTAGTTCTTGCATGTAGTACAATTCCTGTAGCTTAGTCCGTACAAATGCAAGATGCCGACTTCCTGTATCATGTAGACTAAAGACTTAGATGGACTACAATATTTAATTTCCCAATTTACTGATGTAATCAATCCATCTTTTGTCAGTGTACAAAATCTGTTCACAATGAATTAGTATGAGCCTACTTCATCATTTTGAAGAAATTATGATTCTGGTTAGAGAATTTATTCGTTTATATGTGATGCAAAGCATAGTTGTCTTGGCTTCTCAGTTAATTTTGCAGAAAACTTATAAAAGCTGATTATTGCTCTACTGTGGAACCTGATAATCAATTTGTATATGAAAGTGGTTACTCAAGTGCGTGATGTTCTATATATTATCAGGTCTCTTGATGGCAAAGATATATTGGAGGCGAGCTCTATTTATGTAACTGTTTTGAGTCCTCGAAGTAGGAGACTGTTGCTTCGAACTCTTTGTAGTATTTCTTGTATTCAGGAACAACAATATTAGAAATGTAACTTTTTATCTATATATAATTGATTATGCATTAATTTAGCATAAAGAAAGCAAAAAAAAAAAAAAATTGTTTTTTTTGGGCCTCAAATGCTCCGGTTTTCCCTAAAAACCGGAGCATTTGGTAGCACAAATGCAACCGGAGCATTTGTAAGAGTCTCAAATGCTCGTATGGCGTCTGCTACGCGTGCAGTACGGAGCATTTGGGGCCTAAAAAACCGGAGTAATTGAGGTTTTTTCTACTAGTGACATAATCCTTTAATGAATTTAACAAATACTAAGAAAATTGTGTAGCCTACTACTGACTAAGCTAATGAGTACACAATTCTAATAACCTTAATAACCTTATAAAGTACCCTAGATACCATGGCAGTACTAAAAGAATTTCAGAAGGGAAAACTAAAAAAAACAGAATTCTAATATACTATAGAATTAAGCATAACATAGACGATAATCATGCAAGCATCAAGTACCATTAAATATCGATTACTAGCCACCGCAAAACCTAGGGATTTGTGTTATGTTCTTTTTCGTTTTTTGTTGTACTGTACGAAGTTTGTTTTCGGGAAAGTATGTTGGCGCTATTAATCACCAAAATTTTGGATTAGCGCTCAATACAATTAATATTAAAAATTCTAATTTGGTTCTGATTTTTTTTTTTTAAAAAAGTAACACTTTGTAGGTGTTACGTGAAGTGATTTGACTCTTAAAATAAGTAACAATTTGTAGGTGTTACTTGAAGTGTTACATAATTCAAAGTAAATTCTCTCAAAATGTTACCTATTTATAAAGTGATACTTTAAATTATTACCTATTTCAAAAGTATTACTTTAAGTGTTACAAATTCAAAAAAGTGTTACAAAACTGTTACCTTATGATCAAACAATTTCATACCTCAAAAAGTGTTACCAATTCGTGTTACGTAAAGTCAATTACGTTGTAGTGTGAATTGTATTCAGACTATTTTATCACTTAAAATCGCAAAAATCCGTGTTTTATCACATAACTACTTTATATGTTTCTTGTTTTATAATTTCCCTATCCTAATTTAGATCCAGTCTATAAGTTGATATGGTTGTATTAGTATTCATATTCAAGTTGGATTTGTCGTAATATAAATAAGCTCCACCTCATATACGATTTGGATCAGACTTTCACATTTTCGGATACAGATCGGATTTTTCTGGTCGGATGAAGTCAGATTCGGAGTGAATTGCCATCCCTAGGCCAGTTGATCTATTTGACTATATCTAAGCCTGATATTACATTCTTTGTTCATTTCATCAGCAATTCATGCAAAATCCTACCTGAATCTATATGCTAGCAGCCAGAAGAGTCCTTAGATACATTAAACATGGTCCTGAACAAGGGATTTTCCAAGCTAACAATGGAACAACCAAGCTCACTGCTTACTATGACTCTAACTAGGCATCATGTCCTTACTCTAAGAGATCTACTACTGGATATTGCATTATGTTAACGACTTCGCCTATCTCCTAGAAAAGCAAAAGGCAAGGCGTGGTAGCAAGATCCTCAGTGGAAGTTGAGTATAGAGCTATGGCTTTCACTTAGAATTTGGTAAAAATTGGTCGAACCCGATAAACTGGGACCGAACCTAACCCGATTTATGCGAGTTTGGGTTGAGATTTTTTACCTGTTTAAATAAATGGGTCTGCCTGAACCCAACCTGAAAACTAAATGGGTTAGGTTTGGGTTGGAATTTCCAACCCGAAAGCAACCTGCCTAACCCGTTTAACTCTTAAAGTTTGAAGATGTGTTTAGTCTTTACGCTTTAGCACTGTTTTTTTTTTATTTTGGGCCAAGCCTAATGAAATGATGTATAAAAGACAAAACCAAATCCCCCTTTTCTCTCTCTCCTCCTACCACAACTTCTCCTTATCTAGAAGACTCACACACTGCCAGCAGCTTCTCCTCCTACTAGCAACTTCTTCCCAACAGCCAGCTCCTCTCCCTCACCAACTGACCAACAACGACCACCGCGACACCACTAGCTCCACCACCACATCTCTCTTGTCAGGTCAAGGTGCGAATTTTCTAGGGTTTATACGAAATCAAATTCGTCGCATTCTAATTTGAAATCATGTAAACATTAATTTAGGTGTTCGATTTTGTCCCTAACCCCTGATATTTTCTTTTCGCTCTTCTAGGTTTTATACTAAATTTGAAGTTATATAGTGATTTCTCGTAATTTCTTAGCGGTAGATGAATGTGTAAGCTTACATACTCCATATCCATTATTTAATTCAGCTCATATAGCAGCTTGTTGATGTTTTCGAATTTTAAGCTTGCATACTCCATCTCCATTTTTTTAATTAACCTCATGATATGATCAATACAGATCGTGTTAACCCATTTTATGGACCGAGAAACAAGCTTTGAAAATTAATCAGGTTAAACAGGTCGGGTTCGGGTTAGGTTTGGGTTGTGATTTCTTACTTGTAGGCCGAGTTCAAGTTTGGGGGTGCTGACCCATTTATGTAAACAGGTCAACTCAAACGTGACTGCATCCGACCTGATTACCAGCCCTACTCTCATCACTACATGTGAAGTTACTTGGCTCATGACTCTTCTTAAGGACCTAGGCCTGAAGAAAATAAAAGCATCTGCTCTTAAATGTGATAATTAGCACCCTTTTCAATAGTTGTATATCTTGTCTATCATCAAATAAAGGACAAAACATATAGTACTGGATTGCCACTTTATAAAAAAAAAGGTCAAAGAAGGCACAATTCAAACATCTTATGTTCCTTCCAAACAACAACTTGTTGATTTACAAAAGCTCTTCCTGTGCATCTGTAACACCCCAATAATTCTCTCCTTTCAAAATACTTTTTCCTATAAATTAAATAATAGAAAATTATTAAAGTAATAACACCACGTGTGAAAACGTTTCAGCTTATTCAGAATTTTGCAGCGGATAATAAATAAAACATTTCAAACCAAATAAAAAAGTCTAACTATAAAGGTGTTACTGTAGACACATAATCGTGTCTCCCCATTTAAGGATCCAATGATGAAACATACCGCGGTATTAGTTGGCGCGACCCACAGAAGAGCAATCTAAAGAACCAATCGAAAATTGTGTTTTGAAATGATATTCTAAAGCCCAATTAATTGTTCATGATGATTAATTGTATTTTAAGCCCATAAAATATTTTAATTCCACTTAAGAGCCCAATTGAATATTTATTATTTTAATAAATATTTTTTATAAATATTTTTAGGGATATTATCTCAGATAACCCTAACATATAGGTCTTTTTTCCAAATAACCCTGACAATTTTTTTTTTCCCAGATAACCCTAAACTTGTATTTTGTCATTAAACTTAACGGGATATCTAACAGTGTTAACTATTTTGACATTTATAATGAAAAATCGAATTTTGTTTTAAAAAAAAAAACAAAAACATTGATGTTCTTCATCCTCTTTCTTTTGTTCTTCATCAATCATGTCTTCATCTCCCTCTCTCTCTCCAAATCCAGATAAAGTTCAGCTCAACCTTCTCGCCACCAACAACAACTTATCAACTTATCAACCATTCAAACCCAAAAACCACGAAATCAACCATTGTTAATCCTCCATAATTATAACCTTGTTCATATTCTCTCTCCTCTCTCACAAAACTCAAACTCAATCATACCCAGAAATGCCCCCAATTTAATCAAAACCACAAGTTAATGGAGAAACAACGGAGCAAGGTTCCGGCGAGGACGGTAGCATAATGCGCGGAAGAAGGCGGCGGTGGCGGCAGAAGCATTCTTTGCACTCGTCTCTCCTTTATCTCGCAATTGGGCCGAATTTAGTGTAGTTGTCACTACAATGTGAATTAGTTTCTTATGGAGGTAGTACGACTTATTGCTTCCTTTAGTGTACAAGTTTTGAAGTGATAAGCCTATGACATCTGTTCACAATATTCTATGTCTACGATATGCTCGATTTGCTATGTGGACTTATAAATTGCTTTACACTGTATTCTTTGGTTTCTATTTGTCAGCTGATGACGGACCATGTAGATTATGGATGCAAGTTACTCCCGATTCAAGCCATGGATCTATCTTCCCGGATCTCCCGATTCGCCTTTGCGAGGTTTATATTTATTTATCTATCTCGGTGAAAATCTATAATTTATTAGAGTGGTGTTTGATTGAAGCTGCTACATTGTGTAAGAAAGAGCACCATGGCTTCTTCTACTACTGGGGAACAAAATCTGTTCACAATTGCTGTTTGAATTGGGCCGAATTTAGGGTTGTTCAAATTTGGGGCTTTTTGTGTTCGAATTGCTGTTTAGGGTTCGAATTGGGATGTTTAGGGTTCGAATTTGCCCAGTTTAGGTTTCGAATTGGGGCCGCTTGTGTTTGAATTGGGGTCTAGGGTTCGAATTCTCCAAGCAAGAATTTTCCAATTATAGTGGTATTGGTGATGGTGGTGATGGTGGTGTGGAGATAAAGAACAAGAGAGGGAAGAAGATGAAGAACAAGAGAGGGAAGAAGATGAAGAGCAAGAGAGGCTAATTAATCTGGGTTTAATTAAAAAAAAGTTAACACCGTTAGATATCCCGTTAAGTTTAATGACAAAATATAAGTTTAGGGTTATCTGGGAAAAAAAAAATATGTCAGGGTTATTTGGGAAAAAGGGCTATATGTCAGGGTTATCTGAGATAATATCCCATATTTTTATTATCTTCGATAAATATTTTAAATACAAATCAGATTTTTTGTAATTCGTAAAGTTCAATCCCCGGATTTTAGGGATAAAAAAGGTATCTTCGAAAGACGCGTAGAATAAAATACAAATATGCTGGAATATGCGCCGGACGCGGCGGTTGCGCTCAGCGTGCCATGTGCGTCCAGCGCATTGGCCAGAACGCGTCAGGCGAGCCAATGAGCGCCTGACACGTGGACTTGTGACTCACACAGAGTCCTGCGTCTGACGCAAGTCCTGTGTAAGACGCAACTTTCTTTTCTATCTTTTCAAAAACACGTTTACACATGTTTGAATCTGATTGGGCTGGATGCGTCAGGCATACCAATGTGCGTCTGCCACGTAGGCTTGCACCTGGCGCAGGGCTTGCGTGAGGCGCACGGTTCTCTTTGCCTATAAATACTCATGAATTCCCGAATTACGGAGGGCTTTTCATTATTATTTTACGCATACATAAACTTACGAATATCTCCGCAATACACTTCGAATCTCCAAATACTCAAACACTCAAATACTTTCAATACTTCAATATATTCTTTATTACACTGTGTTCCTGGTTCGACGATTGCTCCGCCTAAAGATCGTTGCGCTCTTCAATCTAAGCCGCATAGGTATAATCCCTGAGGATCCTTGAATAATCAATTATATTTATTGCTTTGAAGTTACTAACAATTTATTCCATGATGTAGATCTTAAAGTAATAAATCGTTCAACTGTATATTCTAACCTCTTTTCTATACTTTCTTTTATATTCATATTATTATTATTCTTGCCTTTGTATATTTTGTGCCTGCCTGATCATTTCATGCATATTACTTGGTTGTCCTGTTTTAATGCTTTTATCACCCATATGTTATTTTAGCTAATCAAAGACCTAAATAACTGTTCTAACATTAATCAGATTAATTTGGACAACCTGCTAGGTTCCTTGTAATATTGATTGCATAATAACATATCACTAAAAAATAGTCTTTTTATGTGTTTCCTGAACCAACTTAGACTAAATATTTTTAGGGTGTTTAAAATATTATATGATTATTCTTTGGCATAAAATCTGTAATGAATCGATATTTAGTAAGGCCAGCAATGGGCAATATGGTTCCTGACTGTATTGTACCCACACCCCCAAACTCAATCTTTGGTTCATTTTGACCATCTATGGAGTCAGGACGGGGAAATCTACATTGGATAATTTGTCCCTACGGTTTTCCCATATCCAATTAGGTTAATTATTCTTCCTAAAAAGAATTGTTTGCGACTTCTTTCAAAATAATTTTCAATAAAACCTTTACAGTGGGGTAGTCAAATTTAATATGTGCTCACACCACGTAGGCGAAATAAAAACACGCCTACAATTTGGCGATTCCACTGGGGAGGACTTTAAAAAAAATTAACTTTTTTAAATCAGTGGGTGAAACTTGAAAAATACGATGCCTTTAAATAATATACAATTTTGCATATGCATGGCTATTGTTCAGCCACCATAAGGACAATCTACCTTGCCTCATTAGCACATGTTCTATGTGTGAGTTCATCCTGGGGGGGTTTGCGCTTTGTCCTTCCAAAAAGCTTCATGTGCGATAGTGTTGGATCTTAGTCATAAGCAAACCTACCGAACCATGGCATTGTTCTCTTGTTCCTGACTTGAGAACTGGAGTGCGTCTTACACGTGGCCACCTCTTTAAGCAGGGGTACGATGCGTGGGATCAATCTCTTAGTCATGGACCCTTTTCAGACTGAACCTAAACCTGACTAATAGTTTCAAACATAGAACTGGACTTTAGGTTGGAACTTTTGCGCCCATGTTATATGACATTTACCTGTGATTGCAATTTTTGCCTGTAATTATCTTGTCATATCGTCATTATTTTGCGTCGTTCCTAAAAAAATCGCGTCTAAACAAAATCGTCAATCGACCAAAACTTCGCCTAAATCCTCGAAAAAACATGTCGGGGGGAGTAGTGCGCCAAGCGCATTAAGTTGCATCACATGCTTTTCTTTGATTTATTCGTCGTGGTGGTCGATCTTATGTTAGGTCCTATGTTCGGTCTATCTGCATTCGCATAAAAAAAATGTGGTCATTTTAGGAGTCTCACCTAATTCAAAAAATCAGTCTTTTCATGCAAGGTCAAGTCTTTCCTAAAAAGTGTATCTAGAAAAGTGGTCATTGTAGAGTTAGAGTTGTCATGCATGTCTACACTAGTACAGAATGGACGATTTGCGTCGGATGCGAGGCGCCCATTTGCGTCGGACATGGGTCCGACGGCATAGGCCTCGTCGCAGATGAGAGAGTCATGATCTGCGTCGGATTAGGATACGACGCAGATCCTAAGCTATTTGCGTCGGACTGGGCACAAGGTGCGACGCACATGAAGCGCTGGCACAAGCAACTGACTGTCATCTGCGTCGGGCACATGGTAATGTGCGACGCAGATAACAATCATATGCGTCAGACATGTTGCAACATGCGACGCACATAACCGTCATCTGCGTCGGACATGTTGCAACATGCGACACACATGGTACCTTTTCTTTCGTTGTTGCTGGTTCAGAGTTTTGTCCATTAGCACATGACAGAAATTGAAATGAAGAGAATACAAAAGAATTGAAGTACCAAAAAATATAAAACCATTCTATTGAGATCAACAAGCAACATATCTAGTAATTGAAATGAATCCAAAAAACAAAATCAGATCTAATACAAAAGAATCGTAAAACGGAATTAAAAAATATAACCTAAAGAAACAAAATTAGATCTAATACAAAAAAAACCCTAAAATCTAAAGCAATCAACAATACAATCTGGGTAACTTAATTTCGTTGAATGTTCAATCTTCACCATCATCTTCAACTTTCTACTCGCGAGGAAGATGAAGAAAGAGGGAGGGAGAGAGAAAATGAATCCCAGATCTGAGAATGAAAAAAATTAAACAAATAGAAATCAGATCAAAAAAATTAAGAAAAAATCAACAAAAACAAGAAGAAATTGAGAAAAAAAGTTACCAATGATCTGAGAATGAATTCGTGTTGAACCGAACCGCTGCAGAACGAGATGAACCGGTTGAGTAGACATTGATGCGTGTTGGTGAAGCTGATCGTTGAATGAAGGTGCGAGAGGTGAAATTGCTTGAGGTTAACGAAGCGAAAGCAGAAGCAGATGATGTTCCGGAAGGTGAGGAAGATCTAAGGACTGGTCCGCTTGATTTTCTAGTAGCAGAAGATGCCGCCATTTTTAGGTTTTTAGTATGAGAGAGAAAGTTAATCTAAAGATGAGAAGAAATCAAAGGAAGTTTCAAAGAAGGAGAAGGGGAGGAAGATTGAAGAAGGGGAGGTGGAGCGGCGTTCAGAGAGAGAGAAGGGAGTTTTAGAAGAAGTTGGTAGGGTTTATAATCCTGAGTAATAAAAAGGAAGAAGCTAAGCGCGCGTTTAACAATGGGCTTTCAATCTGCGTCGCACCTAATTGACATCCGACGCACATTCTTGGGCTTTTAAAATAACAATGGGCTTTCATCTGCGTCGCACCCTAATTAACATCCGACGCACATTGTTATAATAAGTGGGGTTTTGTTATTTGCGTCGCACCCGTCAAAGAGTCTGATGCACATAGGTCGTCTTTTGCGTCGATTCCCTGTTGCATGCGACGCAGGTGAGTCTTCTGCGACGTTTGTCCAGTTGTGCGACGCAGATGGTAAGACGCAAATCGTCGTTTTTCTACTAGTGCTACCTCCTCCCACTTTTTCCATGCTGATGTTCAACTAATTTTCCCTATCAATCCTACACCATATTCTATTCTACTCTTTTTCGAAAAGCATTTATTAAACACCATCACATGTGACATTTAACAAAAAAAAAAAAAATTTCAAAATTAATTCATCATCTTTTCCTAATAAAAGATAAAAACAAGGGGTTCCTTTCGAAAATGATTTTAAAAAAATTCTAAGCCCTTTCCAAACGTTTTCAATTCAATCCAATCAACCAAACCCAATTCACTTGCATTCATTCTAGGCCCATATGCATTAGAATCCATTTTGCATTCATATTAGGGCCATCAAAATTTGAGTTCGTGCATTCATATTAGGCCCGCTAGCATTAGAGTCCATCTTAGGCACATATAAGTCTAGTTCAAGTCATATCTAGGCCTATTTGCATCTTTATGTGAACCCTAGCCTATGTCAAGCCCAATCTAAGTCTAATCCCAGTCTATTCCATTTTAAGTCTAATCCTAGTCTATTTCCAATGTCAAGCCTATGTGCATTTCCAAGTGTAACTTCAAACCAATATAGGACTAAGCCCAAAATTAGGTCCATATAAGGCCCAGCTCATTTCCTAAGTCTAATCCAATCCAATTCCAAACCCATATTGGACGAAGTCCAAACCATTAAGTCTAGCGAAGCTAGCATCCCCGTAAGACCATAACGGCACCCCCTTGACTTAGCTAAGCTAGTCACCCTTAAGACCATATAACCCAAAAATTCAAAGTGCGAAAAAAATGAAAAGAGCAAAAGATAACGCACAGGACAAAGAGAAAAGATTCAAAAAGAAAAATCCAAAGGCAAGGAAATAAAAAGTCAAGCTAGGGGGCTTGCACACAAGTTCTACCCCTCATTCAAATCCTTCAATCCAGTAAACCTTAACCCATATAACCCAAATCCATGATCCTTACCTTATTTCAACCAATTAAACCTTCATCAAAACATCAAGCCTTAAACCTTTCAACCTTTCATCAACCCTAATTTCTTATTCTAGGTATGTCCAAGCCTGCTAGGTTGAAAACCCGAAAGGGCGGCCTAGGCAAAAGTTAGGGCACAAAAAAAAATAAGAAAAAAAAAGATCGGGAACTACAAATGGTCTGATTCCGCAAGGATACATAGGAATCCTCATCTCGAGGTCCGACCGCTAAAATAAAAATAAATTAGTCAAGGTCTAATGATTTGATTTCAAGAGTTCAGGAGCATGCTCTTTCTAGATCCCGACATAGACTCGAGTCTGAACATAGCCTCGTCAAAGCCTGTTCTCACCTAAATCTATTTTAGTCACAAATTTAAACTTTTTATTTTTCACTCCAAACTCTCCTTTTCCCCAAAGGACTCTCCGACAATTCCATGGTTTCTGGCGATATTTGACTTTGCCTAATCATCTTCCCAAGGAAGAATCCCCAGTGACAACTTTCAACGTTCAAGACAGATCAACTACATTACAATATCAGATGAAGGACATGACAAATTCAATCCAAGCTCACCCAAAGTGGGGGCTTCCATATGCGGTGGTGCCTCCAAATCAAACTCCCGAAAAGTTGTAATCTGTGGACTTCGTTTACGGACCCCGATTATTTACTAAAATTGATGTTCGGAAATCATTCTATTCAATCCTGATCATTCTATCCTTATCCACATCTTCTAGCCTTGCAAAATCCTGACCTTGCATTGTAGACTTGCAAAACACTGACCTTGCATTGCATTACATACATCTTAGTCTTGCTTAACCCTGACCTTGCATGACGTGTCATCTCCCTTAGCTTTGCATAACCTTAATCCTTGCATAGCGTCTCATGCATCCTTAGAGAGTCTAAGTTTGCATTATTTGCATCATTATGTGTTTTATCTGAGTTGTTTGCACCTATCTGCTAACATCTTCTTCTGCAGGTAATCAGATTGCTTGTAGTTATTGTCCTGCATACTAACTTTGTTTTGCAGAGACCGACGTATATAGATCAGTTCTAAACTGCAGAGCGTTTAGAATCGTTCTCCGTCCCGACACCGTATACTTTGACTATCTGTTTCCTGAACCTCAGTCAAAGAAGGGGCTTCCCATTTAAGGATCCAATGATGAAACATTCCGCGGTATTAGTTGGCGCGACCCACTGAAGAGCAATCTAAAGAACCAATCCAAAATTGTGTTTTGAAATGATATTCTAAAGCCCAATTAATTGTTCATGATGATTAATTGTATTTTAAGCCCATAAAATGTTTTGAGTCCACTTAAGAGCCCAATTGAATATTTATTATTTTAATAAATATTTTTTATAAATATTTTTATTATCTTTGATAAATATTTTAAATACAAATCAGATTTTTTTTAATCCGTAAAGTTCAATCCCCGGATTTTAGGGATAAAAAAGGTATCTTCGAAAGACACGTAGAAACAAAAACGAATATGCTGGAATATGCGCCGGACACGGCGGTTGCGCTCAGCGTGCCATGTGCGTCCAGCGCATTGGCCAAATGAAGACTGATTTTACCTCGTATATTATTGCTAGTTGCTATAGTTCAGCGTTAGTATGAGTTTATCATCCCTTACACCGTTGTTGTTTGTCACATGTTTAGTTAATATGAGTCAAGATATCTAGTGTTTGATATCGTTTGTCTCTGCGGATTCGACCTTGACTTGCCCTGCTGCATAGTTAGAAGGTTAGTTAGGAATTATCTTTGTTAGGTGCGTGACGCGCCTATCAGTATGCTCTAGATATTGAGGAATGATTGAGGATTTAGTTTCAATTCGCAGATGTGCTTTATTGCTGAGTCATAAAAGAATGCCAATCTTGCCTAAGCTACAATTTAATAACTAGGATGTGAGTTATGTTTTGATCAATTCATATTAGTAGTTATGCTTAATCTTAGTGTTTTAATTATCATATATATACCATAGTTTCTCATCTTTTGTTATTAGTTTAGCTTTTAGGTACATAGAACTCATCTCTATTTTGGATTGTGTACCTATTTCATACTATTTCATAGTCTAGAATCAACAGTGTTTAATCTTGCACCTCCTGAATTTGACCCGTATGTGCTACGACACCTTTCACTTGCGGTATTAAAATAAAACCCTAACAGTGATTTAGCTTAGGTATAATAACGCTTAACACATACTTACATATTAGACATAATGGGCATAATTTATGACAAAAGGCATGTCATTAAACAAAGTTCTTCATCATGAATATCAACTATGACTTCCTAATAATTATCCTAAATGCATAAGCAATGTTCATGCTTAAGCATAGAGGTTATAAATACATGATTAAGGAAAAAATCGCCTAAGGAGCGTCTCGCTCCCTGAGCCTTCCCTGCCAAAACGAGCTTGCACTCCAAGGCGGAGCGTCCACGCACTCCGGCCGGGAGCGTCCGCTCCTTGCTGGAGCATCCAGTCCACGGTGGAGCGCGTCAGGGAGCGCAAGCTCCCTATTGCGTGGTGGCTTTCCGTCATTTGTCCTACTATGTTTTCCTAATGAGTATTCATTGGTTAATCATTGTTATAATTAATCTTATATCCAACGCACAAGGGTTCACGTGAGCAATCATCGAAGATCTCGTCTTCCTCTTATCTGTATTTTGAAACGGCATTAGGACGCTCATTGTTAAGCTGATATTGGTGATGGTCATATACACGTATTTCTCGTATTCGAAACTTTCCTTTTAATAATTAATCATAAAAGGGGTTCAAAATTTGGTATCTACCACTTCATAAAATCCCAAAACTCACAATCAATAATAATAAAAATAGCTTAACACTCGCATTCCCTATGCATCATGACCTCTCACCGAAATACAACTATGACCTATTGATGCAGGTGACTGCTCGCCAAGCATTACAAAAGTAAAGATGGGTTGTCACAGGATCAATAATACATCAATAATACATAAGTCATGACCAACATATAAAGCATGTATTCAGTAAAGCTGAGTACATATAGTTTAACGATAAAAAGAATAAACAACCTAGCATAATACTACATAACAAATAAAATTAATCGATGCAGGGAAATAAATAATACTTGAACAAAACATGACTCTACTAATAACTTGATTTATTAATTTAGTTTGAATAAGCAATGAACGGAGTTGTCCAAACCAAAACCATTATTCGATAAGAAAACGAGGCAACAGGTGCAACTATGTGCCCCAAACCAATCGATATCGACAAATAATTTAAAAAGAAAGACACGTTGATCAAGCACTTCTCGAAAAGCCATGAGATACCACCATGTAATCCAACTCCCAATGTTCAGTACTCTAGACATGCACTTATACAGAGTTTAATTGCTCATTCTGTTTCATTTTAAGTAATTAATTGTTTTTGAAGGGCATTTTAAGTGATCACAGAGGGATTATTTATTATTCTTTCGCAAACTATTGGGTAATAAATGTTTTTTTGAAGGGCATTTTAAGTGATTACAAATGAAAGAATTAATTAATCATTAACCAACATTAAACACACAAATACAACAATTATACCAACACTCAGACAAATATATTTTATCATTGATTTATTAAAGTGATCATAGAGTATACCAATTCCATTGCCATTAATCCCTTTAATCCAAAATATTGGGTAAAATTAACATTAAACCAATGTCATTAAGACATACCTTCCGTTTACTCTATCAAGATCACGATCATGAAAGAATAATAAATAATCCATCCGTCCGAGAAAGATCTGAACACTTTCTCCGACACGTAGTTTAATTAAGGTGATAAGGAGTAGTGTATTTATCAAACATTATGTTAATAAACCGTAAATCTGATAGGAATTAGTAGGGTCTTTTTTATTGAAGGAGAGAGAAAGTTGTATATTTTTTATTATTGATAGAGAAAAGGTGTTGGACCCATCTACTTTTTGTTGGTTTTAGCACAAGCTGCATGTGGGGATGGGGAGATTAGCTGAACATCATAATTTTTGGCTCCAAAATTACCCTCCTTAATTTTCATTGAAAGTCAACTGCAGAACTTTAATTTCCCTCCAAAATGAAAAAATCCAACAAACAAAAAGTCAATTCAACATTACGGATTATTGGTGGGATTCAAATTTGCGTCCAATATTTCAACACACTAAAATCACCTAACAATTTTAAACATTCCCTCCAACACTTTAATACTCCAAAATCTTAACCATTCCAACACTTTAATATTCCAATTTTGGTGCAAATCTGTCCAGAGAAGAGGGATATAAAAGGAAAAAAAAATAGAGAAAGAAAGGATACAAAGTGAGTCAAATGGGGGGAGGGGTTGGGTAGTATAAACACAGTAACACATCAAATTAGTCTAAGTTAATTATTTTCTTTAATAATCTCTCAGTTAAGCATCATCATCTAGGTTTGTGAATCCATACTTGAGCCTCATCAAATTAAAAAGAGTGGCATTTTTAGCCTCTTCAATTTTTAATTTGGTGGCATTCAAAGTAAATATTAAATGTGTCAACAAGGAAATAAGCATGAATTTACCACTAATGAAAAGCGAAAAATTGTTAACTGATTATTCCAACAACATGTGCATGGAAAAATGAGACGGGGTGCAAGTAAGTAAGGCATCAAGAAGATTCACTTGTTCACGGACCACCATCCATAGCATATGGATCGTAGCCAAAGAAAGAAACACAAAATACAGATGTGGTCAACGTCGAGCCACGAAAGAAAGGCAAATGTGGAGAAAAGAGGAAGCTCATAGATGTAGATAGAGTTGCTGAAATTCCACTTCACAAAAGGGTCACATTGAGATCATTAGCTGAAGCACTAGGAGAATCAAAGTCAAGTGTGCATATGATGCTCAAATAAGGTCAGATCAAAACCCATTCAGATACATTGAAGCCACAGTCAATAGAGGCAAATATTGATCAGAGGCTTAGTTTTTGTCTCAATACACTCGATCCAGATTCATTGTACTCGAATCCATTTTTCAAAGACATGCATAACACCATTCATGTTGACGAAAAATTGTTCTACATGACTAAACGCATCCAAATACTATTTACACCATTCGAATTGGGGCCTCACGGAACTTGCAAGAGTAGAATAAAGATTCATCTAGAAGGTTATGTTTCTAGCCGCAGTTGCTAGACCACGACTTAATGCACAAGGTGAGTGCACTTTTGATGGTAAACTAGGCATTTTCCCATTTGTTAGATGGGTGCCAGCAAAAACGAGGAGTAAAAACAGAGGGGCAGGAACTTTAGAGCTCAAACCTGTGATTTCAGTCACAAAAGATGCACATGGAAGAATGCTCATAACACAACTATTACCAACTATACTACAGAAGTAGCCCATTGATGATGAGAAACCCATAAAAATCCAATAAGACAATGCACGATCACACATACAAGCTGATGACATTGAGTGGTTGCAAGCAATTCAATTAAGCAACAAACAAAGATATCAGCTTAGTGTATCAACCTCCAAATACCCTTGATTCAAATGTTCTAGACTTGGGATTATTTAGAGCTATTCAATCTCTTAAAGATAAGACAACTCCAAACAATTTCAGAGAACTTGTTAGGAATGTTAAAATTGCCTACAAAGATTTTTGTCCAAGGAAGGGAAACAAGATTTTCCAAAGTCTCCAACTTATGATTGAAATTATGAAAGTAAAAGGTAGCAATAGATATGATGAGAGGCATGTAGGCAAAGACTCACCAGAAAGAAATGGCATACTACCTGTTGTATTCTCTCCACCAGTACAACTAGTCCAACAATGTGTAGCACATTTGGAAGCAGTAGAAGAATGAAGGCAATCATGATCCATAATTTGACATTTTGTAAGGGAAAAAAACTACAATTACATTTTGTAGATGTACAACCATTGTGTAAATTTGTTGTATGAAAATAGAAGCATAGATGATCAAACAGGGAATTATACTAGTTGTTGATCATGTCCTTAGAGTCCCTTACATTGGCTTATGTAAATTTTTGTGAAAAAACCATGCCAACTTCTAACTTTGTTTCAAGGCCTCTCAGTTTACACACATATTATCTTTATTTTCTTTTACATCATTTAGGGAAACCATGGAGTCCCTTACATTGGCTGCAATCACTATGCCTCATCAGGAGAAAATATTATCCTGGTGGCACAATGGTAACACAAAGAAGGGCCTCAATGTTGGCTTCCCCATCAGCTTCCACATAAATCACATGAGGCATAATATCTCCTCTTCTTTAAACCATTAACAACACTCAAAAGTCCACAAATTATAGGCAGTCATATTAAATTACTTAGAAGGATCCATATAATATTTTTTAGTTAAACATATAATCCATAAATACAGAGCACCAACTCCCATCAATCTAACATCCAACGTTCAATTCTTGGAACCCATGCATGAAGCATCTCAAAAATAAAATATTTGGAAACTGTTGGAACAGGGGAGGGGATAACAGCTTCCTCGCGCTCCGGCGTGTCGGGGACAATGAAGGAGAAACCACCAGGATATTGAGGCTCCACATGTAATTGAGTATTAGATACAATACTAGCTTTTAGTTTTTCAAAAGTCTCACAAGAATTCAAATCAGATGAACAAGCAAAGGGATAATTTTTCTTACCAACATTGCAATTAATCAAAGAGCAATCAATGAAGGGTACCTCTGAACATGGTGTTTCTGGTACATCTTCAAAAGGAGAGCATGAATCATCCACCCATACATTTACAAACTCAAAATCAGGAAATGGAGCTTCTGAATCACGAATTGCCACTTCTCCCTTGTTTTCACTTGACATATTCGAATGAATTGCAAAATAATTGAGCCAAAAACAGAGGACAGTCGAAGTTGCCCAAAATAATGCCCTACAAATTGGAATCTAAAATGGCTACTTAATTCCAAAAAATTACTCGCGAATTTCATAAATAAAACTAAAAATGGGATGCTCTTGGTATGGATAAGTAAAATAGAAGAGGGTTAAGCTATGATGTTTTTCCATATTCTTAAACGTGGAGTTGGAGCTTGGTTAATGTAAAATAAAAGTTGAAGATGGTGGGTTCTTGTAGAAGTAAGAAAGATTTGGAAAATGAGGAGTGAGTAAGAGATTTTTAATGATATGTCAGTTGGGTGGGTGGGTATTAATGTTCATCAGGTGAGAGAATCAAAAAGTAAAAAGTATGGAATAATAATTAAATATAAATGGTGGGCTTAAGGGGTTGTTAAAAATTTGATATTATAATAGTGGGACCATGCCAAAAATAGAAGTGTTCAGATTAATTTGGGACAACGAAAAGGAAAGTGTTCAGACTATTCTGGGACGGAAGGAGTAATAAAGTATGGAATAAAAATTGGGTGCCTAAGGAGAATAAGGAGAATAAGATGGCAGAACAGAAGGATAAGGTAGGTGCTCAAGCCTGTAAGGCAATTGCTCAAGTGGTTTTAAACACATAGAGAGATCTCCAAAATTCAAGTACATCAATTTTTGCTCTTATTGCAGAAGGGCGGAAGGAGGGTGAATGTCTTGACCCTAGTGAGCAGTCTAGACCATCAAAGACATACCAACAAACAAACACCCAGGGGGTATGAGAGGGGCAAGGTAAAAACCAAGGTGCGCGCGGTGTTTATCTCCCCAATAATATGGGATTCTGGAACACAAGGAGTCTAAACTGGCCCAAATAAGCATAATGATGTAAAATGGTTCTTAACCATCACCCAATTGGATTGTTTGAGCTTCTTAAGAAAAGGGTGAAGACTTGTAACTTTCCTAAAGTCTACCGTAAAGTATGTGCTAGTTGGAGCATTGTCACTAATTACTAAATCCACGATGGATGGAGGATTTGGCTATTTGGACACCGGGAAAAATTTAATGTGAATATTCTTGAGGTTTTACGCTCAACATATTCACTATGAGGTGAAACATTTAGCCTCGCGGAAGGAAATTCTAGTTGACTATTGTCTATGGTTTCAATCTTTCTTGGGGAGAGATTGCAACTGTTAAAGGACATGGTGAGAATCGGTAGGGATTATATGGATGCTTGGGTTATAAGAGGAGACTTTAACAATGTTCATCACCCGAATGAGAGAATTTGCTCTCTTATTACACCCGATGAGGTGAATGATTTTAGAAAATGTTTGAGGGACTCGTAAACTCCAGGAATTGAATACAACTAAACCATTTCACATATGGTCTAACAAGGGGAGGGGACTTATAGAGTATTATCTAAGATTTATAGGGTGGTGGTGAATGATAAGTGGTTTGTATCATTTCAGGAGGCAAATGTTGTGTTTTTACCTGAGATCATTTCTGATCATTGTCTTTGTTTGATCAGGATGGATTATTCAAAAATGGTTACCAAGCCTAAACTATTCATGTTCTTCCATATGTGGGCCCAAGTCGCTTGAATTCATGAATAAATTGCGGGATAATTGGCAAGAAAGAGTGAAAGGGATGCCAATGTTCCAAGTTGTTACAAAGTTTAAGAAGTTGAAAGTCTGTTTTGAAAGCTCTAAATAGAGAGGACTTTTCAAATATTAAAAATACAATGAGATAAAGCTTTCAAGAAGTTAATGATGATTCAAGAAAGGTAAACTTGAAACCTCACTTGATGGAATTATATGGTCAAGAAGCTAAGTAGAAGCAAGGAAAATTTATGTTGAGCTGAATAAAGTTACTAAGTTAGGTTTAGCTTCTTGCAACATAAGGTGAAGCAAGACTAAATTCAAGGAGGCGATGCAAATACTGCTTAGTTCCATGCCCGTTTGAAAAATCGAAGGCTACGTAAAAGATCTATAGAATCGAAATTCGAAGGGAATAGATGGAAGATAGTGCCGGGATAGAAAGTGTCTTTCTTCAGTTTTATGATGGGCATTTGGCCACTACTCACACTTTTACATTTCATGTGAGCAGAACAATTATGAAGGAAGGAAATGTGATTTCTGATGTGCAACAAATAATGTTGTGTGAGAACTTCATAGGAGAAAAGTAAAGGATGCATTGTTTGATATAGAAGAAACTAAGGCTCCAGGCCTAGATGGATATACTAGCTGTTTCTTAAAAAAGCATGGCCATGTATTGAAGGAGATATCATTCAAGCGCTCATCGCCTTCGTCAGTTGTTTGATCGGGATATTATTGCCTAGGTTCCTAAACTTGGAACGAATGGCCTTCCCATCATCCTTAGAGCAGCATCAAATTTGAAAAGATTGAATGGAGGAAGGTATGCGTTTCTGAGTTTGGTTGGTGGAGATGGATCCGACGAGTGCTGAAAGACATTAAAAAATTGATCAAGAAATTCAAAACATCGATACCTACAGCAACAAACCCAAGATGCCTTTTCGTAGCACCTACCTTCCATCGATCCAATGTACAACTCTATTAGCCCTTTTTATGATTTAGAAAAATCTGGAATCAGAAGTATCATCCTATAATTCTTCGTATCTAAAAAGTATCCTCCTCCCCGAGTTGTTAATGGCTCAATATTTAGAGTGTCCCCAGGAACCAATCCTGAGGCCACTCTGATGATGCTTGGCAGATGCCGTCCCTTTTTTCTTCGCAATCTAATATCGTTTTGTCTTCCGTAAGACATGTCTCTATCACTAAATTATTTTTAATATCCCCATCTTCTTTGTTCTCCAATCTCATTGCTCTCAAAGAAAGCTCTATGGGTGGATCGGGGTCTTTGCTAACTTCCCTTTCTTTAAAAAAAATCGAAAATTCGAATGGTGAAGAAGAAGCCTCAAAGCTCCACAAGACAACAAAGCCATCATTGTGGTCACAATTCTTCTTGGAGCAAGGTAGGTTTGGGGCACCTGCTATCGGATCCCGTTGAATTTTAAGAATAGAGTTGGTCGAACGCTAAGCTGCTTGCTCGAAGCTCTGTTCCTATCACATAAGAAAGAGGCATCTTTAACTGATATGGATATCTTTCGGAACTTCATTCTATAGTAGTTTGTTCTCATAGATATATTTCGAGAGCAACCAAAAAGATAGAATGTCGAACCCTGCTTACTTTCTTTCAGACAGGTAAATTGCTAAAACAGATTAATGTTATAACCTTATGTCTTGTACCAAATGTTTAGTAACCTACTGATGTAACCCATTTTTGGCCAATAGCTTGTTGCAATGTCTTATATTAGATAATATCTAAGATGTCGTGTATAGGTTAAAGAAATTATCGCATGAGTTAATTGACCAGTTCAGAGTGCTTTTCTGGAAAATAGGATCATTATGCATAATATTTTTATATGTCAGGATATGCTTAAGCACTATAAAAGCAAAAATCAACCTACAAGATGTACTATATGAAGGTTAATCTAAGGAAAGCATATGATTCACTCAGCTGGAGTTTTTTTAAAGAGTTGTTAGCTGGGTTTCAGTTTCATCAAAAATTTGTTGATTGGATGATGGCCTGCATTACTACTCCTTCATTTCCTCTTGAGTATTAATAGCAGCCTTTGTGATTTTTTCAAAGGCAAGAGGGGACTCAGGATAGGGGACCACATCTCCCTATTGGTTTTTATTTTGGCTATGGATTACTTTTCTATAATCATGATGAAAATGAGCACAAGAGAAAACAACTCATTCCATTACAGGTGCTCTCAGTTAAGACTGAATCACCTTATTTTTGCTGATGATCTCACGCTATTTAGCAAAGGAGATGTTCTTTTATGGTGCTCTTGTTGAAAGCTCTTAAAGCATTGTCGATGTTCTAGATTATCTGTTAGCTTTGGAAAAAACTACCATTTATTTTGATAATGTAGTAGAGGATGTTCAGCAAAGAATACTCCAGTTGTCATGATTTTAGAAAGGAGAGTTTCCCTTTAGGTATCTTAGGGTCCCTATCACATCCAATAGACTTTCTAAGGTGCATTGTGAAATTTTAGGGGACAGAATAATGAAAAAGATATTGTGTTGAAGCTTCGGACACCTATCTTATGCAGCAAGGAGTACTTTGGTTAATGCAGTTTTGCTTAACTTCCTAAAAGGGTGTTGCATGGGATCACTAAAATATGTAGAGATTTTCTTTGGGAGGGGAAAATCACATTACACAAGCCACCTCTTGTAGCTTGAGATAGGGTGGGCAGTCGTAAACAACATGGTGGGCTTGGGGTTTTAAGATTGCCTTGCTTGGAATGTAGCTGCAATTCGAAAATATGTGCGGCAAGTGGCTCAAAAGGACGATTTGTTGTAAATCAAATGGGTACATAGTATGTATATTAGAGAAAGGAACTGGTGGGAATATGAGCCTCCCTTAGCGCTAGTTGGGTTTGTTAAGCTATCTCAGAGTGAATAATGTGTTGAAACCCCGAGCCTACTCTAATAATCAATGGATGAATGGCAAGACATACACGGCTAAGGAGGGGTACACATGGATTAAAGGTACTTAGGAGAAAGTTGGATGGCATGTATGGGTGTAGAACTCCAAAACGTCCTAAAACATTCCTTTATTGTGCGCCTAGCTTCTTTTGGGGAAGCTAAGAACAAGGGAAAACCTTGCTAAATCGGTGTATGTCGGGAAATTTATTGTCCGATGTGCCACCAGGGATCGAAGTTGAGACTTTTCCTCACATACGTTTTTCAATGTCCATGGAGTATGAAAATTTGGGTGGGATAATGGGATGGTTGGGCATCAGAATAGTTGCAAATGAAAATTTATATACTTCTTAGAAAAAGTAAGTAAGAAAATATAAAAGTATCAAAAGAAAGCAGGTGTGTTATATTGCCTTAGCTGTAACAGTATATCACATATGCAGAGTTAGAAATCATGTGTTGTGGTAGTACGTTGTGTTGAGACCTGACCATGTTATACGAGCCATTAAGATAGAATTTGTAGCAGATTGAAATCCTGTGTGGAGGGTAACTGGAGTGATGAAGACAAAGAGTGGATTTAGAATCTTTTAAAACTCTATGTAAATTCTTTGTTTTGATTATTTAGTCCGTATTGGGGATTTGTTTGTTTGAGCAATGTGCTGTAACTCTCTAACTGATGATTGTATGGTTGTTGGTGGCCACTTTATGTTTGTGATCTTGGTTTGATATGTTAGGTTGTATTGGGGGTTTGTCTATCTGAGTTGTGTGCTAAACTTCTCAAGCAATAGGTTGTATTGTTGGTTGTGGCGAAAATCTGCTTTTGGTAATATCCTAACATTTTACCAAAAAATACTACGATTAATTCCAATTACCAGCTTTTACCTTTCCATAGGCAATAAATATTAAACATGGATTAATAGACCACTAAATCCAATAACCACATTTATTATTCATAGTAATAAATAAAACATGATTAATAAATAATCAAATTTCCCCTTACATGCTAGTATCAACAATCCTTACACACATAATAAATAAAATCTTCACATTCTTCCACGCAGCAGTCACATAAACTTGATATTTCATCGTGAAGAATCTTGCCTAAGAACTATCAAAGTCCCTAAGCATGATACTATAAGTTAAAAAAACATTCATAGTACATGATACTATGTTCAAAACTCTTAGACATACGCTTACCTCGTGTAAATTATTCTTTGAGCCACTTTCGTGCAATAAAATTCACTCAAGGAGTATTACTCTGCTACAAGTAATGATAATACTGTTAATCACCACCATATATAATAAAAATTCCAGCAGTTATAATAATATTTAAAATTATTTTAATTTGAAATAAAAATCAAAGTTCCAATCTTTGAATCCACAATCATGATTTTCACCTTTAAAAACCAACATCTTAATACTTATAACCTCATATAAAGTTCATCCATTAGGTATAAAATTTAATTATTATTACTATAATAATATAATCTAAACAACAATTATAATAAACTTAAGCAAAAATTGAAACAAAATAAATAATGAAAACCGAGAAAGAAGAAAAACGAAGAGAATAGAATAAAAAGGAGGAAAAACCAAAAAAAAAGAGGAGAGAGGTGGTCCCTGCACGGCGGCAGCTTGGGAGTGGTGGTGAAACAAGAAGCGAACAACAATTGCGAGAAAAGTAGGGCAGTAAAATTGTCAACTTTGAAGAAGGAATAACTTATAGCATACTATTCGAAATTGAGTGATTCTTGAGTTTAAATTCAATAAATCTTCGAGATCTACAACTTCCAAGAAGGAATTATGGGCTCAAAACGAACGCAAATGTGTGAAATATAGATGACCAGGTTCGTGGGGAGAGAAAAAGAGGATAAAAGGTTTAGTGAGAAGTAGGGCAAAATTTTGGCTATGAGTTCCCTATTTATATATTTTGGGTCTCCTACGAAGATTATAAAACTTGAAGAGTTTAAACAACAGACACTTTTCTTTGATTAATTAAAACTATTAATTGGTAATTTAATCTTTTATTATTAAAATAAAGTCAATACTTGACTTTTAAGTTCTTTTTCCTTAAAAGGAAAAATTGATGGGAATAATCCCACCTTTGGGCTGTCTTCTTAAAACAGTCCCACCTCTGTACTAACTCAATAAAATCCCACCTTTTGTCTTATCTTCTAAAAATGATCCTGTTTCACTTGTCACCTCGCCGGTAAGGTTAACTTCTTTTTCTTTTTCTTTTGAATAAGAAGAGCGTATTTATTGAAATCATAATCTGCTTCAAGTTCATTGCTTTGTCCTATCTTGATTTTCAGCCTTAAATGTACTCTTTTTTTCTTCAAGCTACCTGCTAATTTGTTTTTTTTTCACTCCAATTCTCAATTAACTTAAAAATAACACTCTTCCTTCGGCACGTTCAATCTTCTCCTCTCCAAAATCTCAAATAAATACATGCTTAAACTTCTATCTCCCAAAAAATGGAATCCTCTCAAAACTCACTATTTCACGCCTTCATATTTCCTATCATCATCTCAATATCTCATGAATCGCAATCTCAATCTCAATTTGCTTTATCATCGGGTGGATGTTCATTAATTTTCTTGAATCCCCTCTTTTATCGCACCCGTGATCGGTTTTTCTCATGTGGGTACTCGTTAAATCATCGAAACTTGGAAAATTAATGCGGAATTCGAGGTGGATTTTTGAGAAACCACAGTTTGGTGCTATCAAAGAGGGGTTTTTGCAGTGATTGAGGTCGAGAATTGATGGAATAATATGGCGTCTTCATAGTGGGGGCTGGAGCTCCCTTGTAATTCAATTGCTCCCAAAAGTAGACCTCGCCTTGTAGTGATTCCCTCCATTAGCAATGAAGTAGAATAATGTAGAGAAAAAGCAGGGAAAAGAATGAAAAATGACTTCATAATAATAAATAAATAACGTAGGCCTCGCCTTGTAGTGATGAAATTGGTCCCGATTTGGAGATGTGAATTCCCCACATGTACTAATAAACAGAGAGCAAGCAATTGAAAAAGTCTTTGCTAGGTGGAAAGTAAATCAAGAAGAGCAAAGAATTGTTAAAATTGCTCGAGTCAATATCTGGAAGTGATGATTGGAGAAAATGAGGAGGGGAAGGAAGACACAGGACAGGAGGTGATTGTGTTTGTCGGAGGAGGTGGATAAATGAAGTAGAAGCAGGGGAAAAGAAGAGGATATATTAGAGGGAGATAGGAAAAACAAAGCACGTGGGTTATTTACCTACAATTGTAAGTCATTAACAGGTAACGGATCATTTTAAGAAGATAAGACAAAAGGTGGGATTTTATCGAGTTAATCCAAATGTGGGACTGTTTTAAGAAGACAGCCCAAAGGTGGGATTATTCCCATTAATTTTTCCTTAAAATAATCAACTTTATACAATGTACAATAATTATAGATAAATTTTAAATTCATTAAAATAAATTTATCAAATTCATGAAAATATGGGGGATTACAGTATCAATATCGCAAGCTTCAATGAAAGATGGAGTGTTCATTCCTTCACACTCTTATTGAGAGGAAGAGTATAGGAAGTAAGGAGCAACAGACATATAACATCAAACATGTGACTTGCACATGAGCTGTATACTAAACTAGCCTAGGTGACATTTGTTTTTTGTCATCTTCTAGGATCATGTGTAGAACCCTTCGAGGGATAATAATAACCTTGTATTGTATCCCTTGTATAAATATAGAGGTAGGTCATTATAATAAATACTCCCTCTGCTTTTTTTTTATTTGCTACATTTGATTTCTTGGGAAAGAAGCCACTACTTTGACCGATTATTTTGATTATTTTATAAGTAAAAATATAGTCATGTGTGATCTTGTTAGATTCGTCTCGACGTGTAGATTCATAATATCAAATTTTTATAATTTTTACTTAAGCGAAATAAGAGATATTAAGAGTTAAATAATGCTTTGAAAACCGTGCAAGTCAAATGTAGCAAATAAAAAAAAGCAGAGGGAGTATAACATAGATTAGTATAATAGTAAGGTGGAGCCGCCATTGAGCTACCAACGTCAAAATTAAACGTTTTCATTGCTATTGATTACTGCAGATTATCTCATCCTCTCCTCGTATTTTATAAGTCTATAAAACAAAGTGTTGATATTGAATATTCATATACAATCGATCTGCTTTCCTTTTTATTTTTCATTAATATAATAACGGATCATGAAACCCTTGAAAAAAGAGAATAAATCGAGACATACTTGCTATACCAAAACTAGGTGCAAAGAACCAACCATACTGACCTCTCCCTGTTTTTAAGTAGTTGTTTCACTTTGACTTCTGCAATATATACATAGCCTATTTG
The DNA here is from genome assembly GCA_947648045.1 of Beta corolliflora. Lineage (NCBI taxonomy): Eukaryota > Viridiplantae > Streptophyta > Magnoliopsida > Caryophyllales > Amaranthaceae > Beta > Beta corolliflora. Next base: position 112,116 of record CANSZD010001810.1, read on the forward strand.
ACTTCATTTTTCGTCTAATACATAAAAACAAATATTTTATATAATATGGATTTGTCTCGATATATATATTTTTATTGTATGAACTTTTTATATTTTTTACTAATTGATAATTAAAGAATAATGGTCAAATTTGTGCATCGGCAAGTGTCATAGTTAAAAGTGGAACAACTAATAAAAAAAACAGAGTGATAACATAGATATTAAACCCTTTCTTGTTTTGTACATATGAGTTGTGCGACATTAGTGAAGAGGACGAAAACTAACCGCCTAATAAATTTGAATATCTACTCCTCATATGTATGTTATCTAAAGCTGAACTATAGATGTAAAAGCACCTTATAATTATCCCAGACATCATGATAGAGAATCCTAACTCCTTATCAGATGAACTCTCTTTCAGCCTAAGTTTCAACTTGAAGAACAACCTAAACTTAAAAATCTCTTCTTATTGATTATCATTTTAGATAAATATCATAAATTCATATAATTTTCATTTTGAAGTTGATTCTAATAATCTATTAATAATCCAAGTGATAAAGGGTTATATTTTCGAAATCTTTTTTCGATTATAGTGGCAAATATACCTATATTAGATGTTGTTGTAAAGCAGCCTATCATACAAGTGACACTCCCCTTGATGAATTTTACTTCATGTCATCCTCATACATAAAAGGAAACCATTATTATCATTACGAGTCTTGAGTCCAATCAAGAATGAATACCAATGATTTATCCATTAGTCCAATGTGATTTTATATTTCTCTTCTCAAAACACAATGTAATAGATGACAATAAAATTACTAGTGGAGAAACCGCAAGGGCTACGGTCAAAACAGCCCTAAGGGCTGCATATTTGACTCGCAGCCCTTGGCGTAGCAGCCCTTCTGCAAATAGGAAAGGCTGCGTTTTTTGACCGCAGCCCTTCACAACGAAGGGCTGTGGTTTAGGCTAAAAAATGCATCCCTTCCAATAGAGAAGGGATGCGGTTTTGGGCCTAAAACGTAGCCCTTCGTTGAAGGAAGGGCTGCGTTTTGCGCCTTGACCGACCCTTCGAAAATGGAAAGGGCCGCTGGCCTAGACCCATAACCGCATCCTTTTTTGTTCGTTTTTTTTATAATAAAAAATTAGTTCCCCCCACTCCACCCAGAAGACCCCCTCACCCAACCCCCGGCCCCCTAGCAGCACCCCCCTTGCCGGCCCCCAGCTTCACCCCCTGGCTGCCAGTACCCGCCCAGCCCCGCCAGAAGACCCCCCACTCACCCGGCCCCGGCCAAACCCGGCCCGGCCCAACAGTACCCCCTGCTTTGCCCGCCCTCCCGGCCCTAGCAAAGCACCCCCCCCCCCCAAAGACCACTGCCTTTGCCAGCCCCCACACCCGCCCCAAGAAGACCCCTACTATGCCAAGCCAAGAAGCACCCCCTGCTGCCCCAAAGAAGCGGCCACCCCCGCCAACCCCTCCCCCAGCCCAAGTAGCACCCCCACCCAACAACACCCCCTGCTGCCATCCCCCCCACCCCTAGCCCAAGACGACCCCCTTCCGCCCCGCACCACCCCTTCTACCCGCACCACCCCCGCCCCGCAGTACCACCCCGACTCTACACCCCCCTGCACCCCCCCCCCTGACCCAAAGCAACCCCGCTCGCCATGCACCACCCCGCCAAGAAGACACCCCCCACACCGCCCCACACTAGCCCTACACCACCCCTACACCACCCCCACTGTGGCGGCCCCAAACCCCAACACCTCCCTTCCACAAAAAAAAAAGATAAAAAAAATGTAATATATCACATGTTTTTCAACGTAATTAACTCTAAATATATTAATAATGTAAAAAGTGTACATAGAATTGACAAAATACCAACATACTAGCTAAAAACTATATTAGAAAGGAAAATATATACCAACTAGATCTAGTAATAATTATATCGCAAAATCCACCAAAATCTATCATAAGCAATCATCAGAAATGTAGGTCGCCAACTTATCCCGAAGTTCATGTAATTCGTCCATGGTGAAGGCCCTAAAACTTGGTGTGTTATTCATATAAACCTTGCAAAACAACCAAAGAATAAACACACATAATATAAGAATTCAATTATTTACCGTAGTTAATAGTTCTAAAAATTACATATGACCTTCCCGAAATTAAATCAAAAACAAATGCAAGCCTAAAACTCTACACACTAGTTATATTATATCTCATATTATCATGTTCAAAAATAATTAGGAGTTAAATGACTCGAGAAATACGAATTGGACGCGAAAAGGCGAAAATAGGCCTAAAATGACCTTTTCGTTCCCGAATTTCAACCAACAACAAATGCAAGCCTAGAAATCTACACACTAGTTATATTATACCTCATATGATCATGTTCAAAAAGAATTAGGAGTCAAATGACTCGAGAAATACGAATTGGACGCGAAAAGGCGAAAATAGGCCTAAAATGACCTTTTCGTTCCCGAATTTCAACCAACAACAAATGCAAGCCTAGAAATCTACACACTAGTTATATTATACCTCATATTATCATGTTCAAAAATAATTTGGAGTTAAATGACTCGAGAAATACAAATTGGACGCGAAAAGGCGAAAATATGCCTAAAATGACCTTTTCGTTCCCGAATTTCAACCAACAACAAATGCAAGCTTAGAAATCTACACACTAGTTATATTATACCTCATATTATCATGTTGAAAAATAATTTGGAGTTAAATGACTCGAGAAATACGAATTGGACGCGAAAAGGCGAAAATATGCCTAAAGTGACCTTTTCGTTCCCGAATTTCAACCAACAAATGCAAGCCTAGAATTCTATACACTAGTTATATTATACCTCATATTATCATGTTCAAAAATAATTTGGAGTTAAATGACTCGAGAAATAGAAATTGGACGCGAAAAGGCGAAAATATGCCTAAAATGACCTTTTCGTTCTCGAATTTCAACCAACAACAAATGCAAGCCTAGAAATCTACACACTAGTTATATTATACCTCATATTATCATGTTCAAAAATAATTTGGAGTTAAATGACTCGAGAAATACGAATTGGACGCGAAAAGGCGAAAATATGCCTAAAATGACATTTTCTAAACCATACCCATCGATCTAATCTAAACTAACATATACTAATAAGTTACATACCTTTTGAAGATCATCATTGTTAGTGCAATGGTTGAAGATATCGAACATGTACCTTAGCACGTAATAGCCATATGCAACTCCATTATCTTGTTGCGGACACTAAAATTCACCAAAACATGCATCCAATGACATTCATGTTTGATGTGTAGTATGTGGCGAAAAGTGTTTCTATAGAAGGACAAGCTAAGCAAATTAGTCATGTTACCTCGACTGATATCCAAACAGGAGCTTTTGGTGCCCGAAGTCCTGCTCCACTAGTATGCTTCATCACACTACATCAATACATTATTATAAGATGTACAGTTTATATACTTCCTCCGTTCCAAAATAAGTAAAACACTTGTCTCAAAAAGCTCTCACATAAATGAGAGAAGTGTTTCACTTATTTTGGAACGGAGGAAGTATATAAAGATGATGAATGATGATATGTGTAATATTATTAAGTGCGTATATATTTAGTTTCGGTTAGACTACCTATTTAACAATGATTTGATTAGTAAGGACCGTGGTGGTTGTCGACGTAAAGAATCAAAGTGGTAGACTTTGTTACGTGACAAACATATCGCAAGCAGTGTCTAATGAGCCCTACAACAAGAAAATATAGTTATTAATCATAGAACAATTAATAAGTGAATTTAATTATCGAATAAATAAAAGTAAAGCTGGTTTAACAAGCATACAGTTCCATATACGGGACAAGGATGATCTGATGAGCTCCTAAACGAGATAATGCTTTGAAACTCATTGCGATATACTCTTTCACTTCGGCTTTGTTTTTTAAACAATTGTCATCTCGTAGTATGTTTGGACATAACCAACCAAACATTGACTCACTTGCTGTTCCAAGCAATTCAGTGTATAATAACCTGAGAAATCATATTGATTAAAAGTAAACTTACTTATTATGGAAGTTCAATTGAAAACTAATTAAGCATATGTATATGTATATTTATATATATACTTATATTATGTATTAATTACCTCATGAAAGTTTGTATCATAGAAACATTCAACTCTACCCCACATAAGAATTCTTTAATATCGACCTTAGAAATGAATATCGATGACTCCTCAATGTATTGGAATAGTTGCCCCTCCAAAGGAACCTCTATGGTACTATCATCCGGTAAATCGCTAGCGCACTCATGTAACCAATAGCATGGAATACTAAGGCCTCGCACCACCTCTGGGTCGAGAATAAGTGGATTCTTCGTCATAGAAACATTTCCCTTCAACACATTTCGTTCACCTTCATCACGTAAACTTGCCTTCTTATCAGGTGAACAGGCCTTCCTTGTGTTCATGTCATGTGAACCGACCTTCCCCCAAACCTATTAATTAGTTAAAAGTAAAGATATTACTAACAATCATAGGAAATATTAAAGAAAACACACATATATATGTATGTTAATCATTGTACCTCATCTGAAAAGCGCACCAATGCACACGGCCATAGAATATAACTGCCAAGGGCATCATTCAGTAACTGTAGACCAACTTCTGGCTTCGGCAGAGGAAGAGGTAATTCTTCGAAACCAGACACAATTTCATTGAGGGTGATCACATAGTGATTATCGTCCACTAACTTGTTATGCAATCGTACTCGGTCACTAGGGGGTTGTGCATGCGCATAAGCACCAGAATGAAACTATCAGCACCATCTCCTCGAGCTAATAGTTCGCATGGGGTCTCCTCCTTTAAAAAAACTCCTTTTATAGTTAGTCTATGAAACAACATTACTATAGTAAGAATTCCATGCATTTAAGAACAATAGTTGTTTAAAAAAGTAAAGGGATTAAGTAATTACCTTCAACTCGGGTACAGGATGTGGATCAGGTACAGGTATCATTTGATCATCAGATGTTCGTGGATCACCGGTCGACTGGCTAGGTGGAATATCACAACCCTTCTTCAATGCAAAAGTCGGTAAACCCATTTGCTCCAACATGGCGTTCAAGTTATGTGTCATCTCCTCCCTCAGCTCCTCCCGAATTGCAGCCTTGATAGACTCCACATCTAATGAAGGCGCCGAATTCACACTACTTACACTTGATTTTATCGTTGTAGTGTATTGATCACCATATACCTTTCTTAAACCGTGGCGGACACCTCCTACGCCCCTCACGCGTCCACTGTGGTCCTTTCCTAAAGTTTCGTGCAATGCATCGATGTTTCCTTTAGGAGTGAACTCACTGGTGGCCTCTTTTTCCTTCAACCCAATTTACATAAGGATAAGAGAGAAATGCTCGTGAATGCAAAATTTATAGTATACCTTATATACTCATATTGAAAAAGATATTGGAGTTAATTGATTCAAAATCTAAGTATTGGACGCGAAAAGGCGAAAAAAGTCCTAAAATGACCTTTTCGTTCCCGAAATTCAGCAAACAACAAATTCAAGCCTAAAAATCTAGACACTAGTTATATTATACCTTATATAGTCATATTCAAAAAAAAAATTGGGGTTAAATGACTCGAGAAGTACGAATTGGACACGAAAAGGCGAAAATAGGACATTTTTTGCTATACTTACAATGGCGTTGGCTATCTGTTCTGTACCGGGATCAGGCAAGACTCTTTTTCCCTTTGTATCAACCCCATGCATCGAACACCACCAATCGAGGACTATATCTGGTTGCTGAGGCTGTGTAACTGTGGTCGTAGAGCTAGTCCCTGTTGCCGTTGACGACCCCTGTTTGGGGTAATGCGCGAACATCCACTTCTCTCTCGCCACATTGTATGAATGAGCACCCAAATGATGATAATACTTCCTAGCTTTTGCACTCGCGCTAGTTTTCTCACGTTTTGTCTACAACACACAATTACAAACAAAGGTTAGGTGTTATACAATAATACTGGAGCTAAGTGTAGTAAATATTAATACAAATATTCTTACAATAGCTTGTGGGGTTGCTTTTTTGGCAACAAATTATTCCCACTCTTCAGGTTTGATAGTTTTTCATATCTGAAATGGTAATTTGGAGGGTTCGGATGATGTTTCCGGTGAAGCCTGAGGACCGGATGGCGTTTCTCCGCCGTAGATTTTCCTCTTCTTTGTACCTACTACTTTCCTCCGCTTAGTGATCCACCCAGACACTAACTTAGCCTTGAAATCTCTGAATCTCTGGGCAACCACGGATACACATACATTCTTCTTGGCTTCATCATCTTCGATATTGAATTGATTCTACAAAAAAACGCATTTCACAAATTAGTTTCCGCAATTGTTGTAATTTATACGCTATCAGTAATATTACACATATATTTAACTAAATAATTAAGAAACTAAACGTTATTGTACGTGAAGCTTACCATAGTATCATCCCATAGACACTGCTTCAACCCCTCGGGCACCTCTTTCCATGAGTGCACAATGGAGAGTTTCCGCATGCAAATGCCAATTTGCATGCCATACTTATGACGCCACTTTCCACAGGGTTGACCCATATTATCATACTCCAAAGTCATAGGTGTGTGTTTCCCTAGTTACTTTGTAGGTCCCCTTCCTTTTCTCTTTCTCGTCGACAATGATTTCCTACCAATTTGTGGTGGTGTTTTTGAAACTCTTGGACTTTGTGCATGTAATTCTTCACGGCGAGGTCGGTCTTGCACGTAATCCTTGCCCATGAGAGCATTAACATCCGCTTGTTCCTCGAAATCACCTTTATCTTGTAACTCGAGATCACCTTTATCTTGGTCCTCGAGAATTACTTTATCCCGTTTCTTTCTCGGTACATATGAAGAATCCTCGGTAGTGTGTTCACTACTCGTGCTCTTATCCGTATGCACCTCCGCCATCTCCCTGAAATTGTACAAATATACGCATTAATATATAAAGCTCAAGAAAATTAAAAAAATTTAACATTGGCACTAAGGGGCGAGGGGGAGTGTAACAAGGGGGACTATGCAAGGGATGGGGGAAGGGTAGGGGTGGGGGGTCGTGCGGGGGATGGAGGGTCGTGCGGGGGGGTGGGGGGGGGATTGTGGAGAGGAGGGGTGGGGAGGGGAAGACTCGGGCAAGGGGTTGGGGGACTGTGCAGGGGAGGGGATGGGCGGGGGTTGGGGGTATGTGCGGGGGGTTGGGGGGGACGTGCGGGGGGTTGGGTGGGACTGTGCGAGAGGAGGGACCGGGGGAGGGGAGGGTTGGGCAGGGGGTTGGGGGGGGACTGTGTAGGGGGAGGGGATGGGCGGGGGGGTTGGGGGGACTGTGCGCGGGGATGTGCGGGGGGTTGGGGAGGGGCTGGCAGGGGTTGGGGAGGGGGGGAGGGGCTGGGGAGGGTGTGTGTGCATTGGGGGGAGGGCTGGCAAGGTGGGCTGGCAGGGCTTGGGGAGGGGAGCTGGGGCTGGGGATGGTGTGTGTGTGTGTGCGGGGGGGGGGCCGGGGGGGCCGGCGCCCTCCCCCACCGCACACACACCCTCCCCACCCCGTGCCAACCCCTCTCCCACCCCCTACCCACCCTCCGACGCCCCTCCCCCACCTGAAATTCAAAGCTAAAATGGTGAAAACCGCCCCAAAATTCTTCACCAACCCACTAAAAACAACTAATAACAACTCAAAACAACACAAACCCCAAATTTACATCACAAAACACTAAAAAAAATAAAGCACAAGAATGTGGAATTTCAATAAGTAGCTGAAGCTTACCAGAGAGACAAGAAGTACCCGAATCAGAAATGGTGTGGTGCTCTAGTCAAAAACAACTAATACTTTTATATGTTCCTTCCTGCAAAACCATATAAAAGTATCTCAACAAAAATTACAAAAGAAATTCAAAGAGCAAAAAATTAATCATGAACAAACCTGGCCTATGGGTTTCGCGCAATGGAAGGAAAACTGAAGCCATTTGAGGAGAACGCGCGGTGCGTGAGATAATGGTGTGGTGGTGGTGGCGCTGCGTGGTGGTGGACTGCCCTAAAACCCACTAAAATCAACCCACTCCAAGAGAAGAGAAGAAGACGTCAATGTGGTGGTGCAATGGTGGTGTTGGTGGCGCTGCGTGGTGGTGAAGGTGTGGTGCTCTGGCGTTAGGGCGTTAGGGTTAGCTGTGCGAGTGAGTGAGGGAGGGGTTTTATTTTCGTTCGAGTTAGAGTGAGAGCGAGGGAAATTCATGTGTTGAGTGAGTGAGGAATGAGCGCGCTGAATATTATTTAGGAGCCAATTTTGTTTAGTGAAGGGTTGCGGTTAGCCCAAAAACGCAGCCCTTCGTGAAACGAAGGGCTGCATTTTCAGGCTAACCGCAGCCCTTCACTAAAAGGGCTGCGTTTTCGGGCTAACCGCAACCCTTCATACAAGAAGGGCTGCGTTTTTCAAAAAACGCAGCCCTTCCGTTTTTCTCCCCTAGTATAAGATTTAAAAAATAGAAAACAAAGAACCCAACAATTGATTTTCGTTAGTTCAATTTGCTACTTTTCTCGTTATAATCATAAGACATAATTGTTGTGCATTAGACAACCTAAGACATTGCCCAAGCCTATGGGTACGGTTATTGTGGGAATGACTATGAGTTTGAATTATGAAACACTTGAATCAAAGATGAGGATGCCTCTAATAAGAGTTTGAACTATTAATAATTAATAACTAGTATTTAGGCCCGGGCAATGCCCCGGGGTTTCTCTGTGCTACAATTTAGTACTCCCTCCGTCCCATAATATAATGCTTACATTCCTTTTCGGGTGTCCCAAAATGTTGTGCCTATTTTATTTTTTATCAATTTAAATTATCCTCAATTTTTACACAAACTTTTCAAAATACCCCTACTTTTCTTTCAAAATGTGTGTCTCTATTTATTACTTTACACCATTCTAAGGAATATTTATTACTTTTAAATAGGTCCAAGACAAAAGTATTTCATTAGATATTCTTTTTGGAGAATATTATTACTCCCTCCATTCTCCTTAATTCCCGTGAAAAAAGAAGAAGTAAGCACTATATTATGGGACGGAGGGAGTAGTAGTTAAATAAGTCAACTCATACTCATTTAAAAAAGTCATCTCATTCATTAAATGGATTTCAAAAGTTTTCCATTCATATATCATCATTAATTTTGATTAAATAAGCAATAATAGTATGGTGGAGTGATGGTTGGATCTCTTTTTTCATACTTGAGGTTGTGGGTTCGAATCTTCACATTAACAATGCTTCTTTTTTTTAACAATATGAGAAAGACGTGGATATAATGTTATTGAATGAGGGATGATGACACGTGGCGCATATACGTTCTTAGGAACGCTTTTTAATATATTAGTATAGATTAAATCAATGCTTTATAACTTGTAACTACTGATGTTGATAATTTATCAAAAAAATTAGAGTAAAATAATTTATCCTTATGATGACGGTTGATGTGGACATATGGCATTTTTCTTTGAAGTTTCAACTACTTAAGTAGGGGTTTTTTCTTGAGAAAATATCTCTTTTATTTATTTTTGTTTTTTTATTAAAAAAAAATTGTTCCTAGCCCATATGTCTTTTTACGACCATAGCAACCTATATCGCAATCTTATTATGTGGCTTGGACGTTAGCCAATGTATAGGTCTGTTAGTCAAGCATGTATTTAATTTTAGGATCCAAATTGGTTTCCTTTATTCTTCCCCTGCCTTCTCCCCTTATTTGTTTATTATTACTTTTGAAAGTAGATAGTAGATACAACAAGTGTGGATTTTCTGCACGGCCTAGACCCAATGGTTCTACACTAGATCTGTCTAAAAATGACCCAATTTGAGAACTCGACTTGATTTTTTGGGTTTTACAAGAAATTTCAATCCGAAACTCAAAATAATTAAATCCCGATGAAGCTGGAAGTTTTAGATTAGGATTAGGGTTGAATATGGATCGATCCAATTGACCCTAATTTTATTAAATTTTAAAGGATAATAATTTCTAAACATAAAATATAATATTTTAAATAAGATAACTAATAAACAATCAAACATATTATCTATACATGAAACAAATGTTTACTTTTACATCAACTTCAATATCTTTGATTTATTATAATATATAGGACATCGTTTATAGTACCATTATTAATAATCTAGATTTATCAATTTTGTTGGTTTAAATCATATACTTCATCCGATTCTTTTTAAGTGACTAACTTCTACCTTTTACGTGAATTTTTTTAAAGAAGTTAGTCACTGAAAAGAAAATGGAGGAAGTATATGTTACTAATATGATCGCTATATCATTCTAATCAAAGACGAAATTGTAGTTGTATAATCGAAATATAATGTTTTTATATGAAAAATAGAAAAATAAAAAGTTGATAAAAAATGTGTCATTGGCCTAGTAACACGAAATGCACCGACCAGCAATTCGTATAACCCGATCCGAAAATGCACCGACCTGTATCAACTAAAACCAAATCCTACATGACCTGTATCAACTAAACCCAAATCCTACTCGACCCGTTGGAACTGGTCTATTCTACGCACCTTTGCTTGGATCTGAAATTATTAGGATGATTCAGGTTTAAGTTTTCAATGGCTAATACTAGCTTCTTATGGTGATTATTAGAAGTCAACACCCTAATAAACTCATTGGTTGATCGAACCAATTATCTTTCCAAAAATAGAGTCTGATGCATTGAGGTATGGTTCCAAACTGATAGAGATAATATTTACAATAATATTTTCTCACCTATTTAAGATATATTTGTATAATCCCTATATAGTTTCGATTTCTAACATGGTTAGGGTTATTATTTTGTAAACACTATAAATATTGATCAATGGGAATACTCCAAGATTAAGGAGTTTACAATATCAAACATCGTATCAAGAGCGTAGGCTAGCGATCCAACATTAGCACTGCAAAGAACAACATTCGGACATCACGTCCAAAGTCTTGTTTTTTTTTTTCGTTTATTTCCTCCCTTTGCCTCGTGCTCCCTGTGATCCTCCTACTGCCACCACAAACTTCCGCCCACCTTTGCACTCACTCCCACCATGACATGCGGTTCTAATCCCCCCCGCATCCAACGTCCACCACGCCACCTGCTGCCTTTCATCCGGCACAGGCAGTGAGTAACATAAAGAACGAGATTCCAATCATACTTGATCGTGAAAAATCTCAATTCTCCAACAGGGTAGAATTATTTGAAATCCATTGCCATACCTGCAACGTTTTGGACTATATTGATCCAAAAACACCGCGCCCTGATATTCCAGATGAATTATGGAATCGTCTAGATTCGATTGTGAAAAAGTGGATATATGGCACCATATCCTCTGACTTACTTCAAACCGTCTTGTATCGCGGAGCCACTGCTAAAGAAACATGGAATCGACTACAAGCTATATTCCAAGATAACAAACACACAAGAGCCGTGTATCTGGAAAATCAATTTAATGCCTTGCACTTGTCCAATTTTTCAGACATCTCTGTCTACTGTCAACAATTGAAATATCTCAAAAATCAATTAGCCAATGTCGATCAAATTGTTTCTGAGCAAAAATTAGTTTTGCGCATGGTTTCTGGACTCGTTCACATTGATTTTGACACTGTTGAATCATTGATACAATAAAACGGACCCTCTACCGTCTTTTGAAACGGCCCGTTCTCGTTTATTGCTGGAAAAATGCAGATGGGCTCAAGAAGCACCCAATCAAGCCCAATCTTTTATTGCTGCGAATGAAATTCCACAAAATCAGGCCCAACCGCAGGCCCAGCAGCAAACCCAGCCCAATAACCGCAGCGGCGGTGGTCGCGCCGATGGACGTGGCAGAGGCCACGACAATTCTGGCCGTGGCAGGGGACGTGGCAACCAGCAGCAGCCCCAACAGCCCGCACAAACAAGGCCAGGTGTCCCTCCTTCACATTGGGCCTCCCCTCATCTCCAGCCCAATCTCTCCTGGACTCCTCAGCCAGGCCCTAGTCCATGGGCAACAACACCTTACCCGTATCCTTAGCAGACCTATGCTCCTGGCCCCACATCGCCCTGACCACCTTCGCGTGGACCCCCAACCCATCAACAAGCCTATCCGGACACACGGCCCCTTATGGGCCCCTTATGACTCCGACAGAATTGGGCCATGCTTTTTCTACTATGAGTCTTCAACAATTGGATGATGGATGGTATATGGACTAGGGTGCTACATCTCACATGACTCATAATCCAGGCACGCTCATGCCCTTATTTAATTTAAGCATTAATAATCATATTTTAGTTGATAATGGTGGCCGCATTCCAATAATGGGTTATTGTCATACCTCCCTCTCTCCCCACAAATTAGCCCTGCGTGATGTTCTTATAGCCCCTTAAATCATCAAAAACCTTATTTCTGTTAGAAAATTCACCACTGATAATCTTTTTTCCATTGAATTTGATCCCTTTGATTTTTCTGTAAAGGATCTCAAAACGGGGACCATTCTAACGAGATGCAATAGTTCAGGAGATCTTTATCCTGTCACCACATCATTACCATCTACTTGCCTTGCAACCGCCCTCACGACCCTGCCCCAAACAACATGGTACAACCGACTTGGTCATCCTGGCGACCAATCTTTCAGCTTTCTTAGGAGTAGCAATTTCATAGAATATAATAAGGAGCCCGCCTCCAAGTTTTGTAACACTTGCCCTATTGGGAAACATACTAGACTTCCTTATGCCACTTTTCATACTGTTACATATAGTGCTTTTGATATTATTCATGCTGATTTATGGACCTCTCATACTCGGAGTAGTGATGGATATACATACTATTTAGTTTTGCTTGATGATTTTACTCATTACATATGTGTGGACTATTCCTCTTAAATATAAATCTCAAACATACCAAGCGTTTGTCAACTTTCAAACCTATGCTATGACTCAAGTTGAACGCCCTATAAAAGCCTTTCAAAGTGATCATGGCCGGGAATTTGATAACGATCCCTTTAAAGTATTTTGTATCCAGCATGGTATTGTCTTTAGATATTCATGTCCACATACCTCATCTCAAAATGGCAAAGCTGAACGTATGCTTCGCACAATAAATAATGTCATTTCCAAACTCATATTCCATGCTTCCATCACCTCCTTATATTGGGTTTATGCTTTAGATACTGCTACATATCTTCTCAATATCTGCCCACCAAAACTCTCAAAAATAAAACCCCGGCTGAAGCATTATTTTTCATCATCCCATCGTATGATCATCTACACATATTTGGTTGTTTCTGTTTCTCAACCTCACAGCTACATCTAAAAATAAACTTGCCCCTCGCTCCACACCATGTGTTTTTTGGGGTATCCTCATAATCACCATGGGTATCGTTGCTACAAATAAAATCACCATCTCCCGCCATGTGATTTTTGATGAAACTAAATTTTCCTTTTCCACACATCAAACCTTACCGTTGTCACATTATGAGTTTCTTAGATTTGATGAATGTTGAGTCCCCTATTTGAATGATGACAAACAACTGCAAGGAACAGTTGTTATTACAGGTGGTTCTAATCTGTTAGGAAACATCTGAGTGTCCAACTGTTCCTGACTGTTAAATGAGACAGTCAAAAGAATATTTGCTATGCTATGATATGTTCTTGTGTAGCAAACAGGTTATTCCAAGACTTGAAGCTAATTAAGATGCCCTCTCGAAGTTGTTCGAGGAAAAGACAAAGTTTTCATTGTTGATTCAAGGGAAGCTTCAAGGATTGAAGTGCATGAAGATAGTTTATGATTCTTTAATTGATTCATCTTAGGTCTTCATGTAATATTTGCGTATGATATTTCAAGTGAGATTGTTTGTGTTGTTCTTAAGTGTGAAATAGTAGGGTTTTGAATACGGAACCAGTTGTTACTGTAGACACATAATCGTGTCTCCCTATTTAAGGATCCGATGATGAAACATATTGTGGTCTTAATTGGTCCGACCCAAAGGCAGAGCAGTCCGAAAAGCCAACCCAAAACTATTTCAAAAAAGTGTTAAAGTCCTGTTTTAAAGCCCAATTAATTATTCATGATAATTAATTGTATTTTGAGTCCAATCCTTTGAAAAGCCCAATTAATTGTTTAATAATAATTAATTGTTTTATTTCAATAAAATAAATATATTCAAAGATATTTTTTATAATTAAAATCGGATTTTATCCCGTAAAATCATATTTCCGGAGTTAAAAGATAAAAGAAAATCATTAAAACGCGTTTTTATCAAAAAGTTGTCAAAACGTGTCAAAAGCAAGGCGGTGCGTTGAGCGCAACAACGTGTGCTGAGAGCACCGGACTGCGCTGAGCGCATAGATGTGCACCGAGCGCACATGTCCTGCCACGTAAGCGTGCGCCTAGCGCACACCAGTGTGCCAAGCGCACAAGACTGCCACGTACTCTTATGTGTCATACAGAGTCCTGCTCCAAGCTCACTTCTTTATGTGAGACGCATCTTTTTCTTTCTTATCTTTTTCAGAGCGCGTACCACGTGTACGCTTTCTACTGAGCATGCCGCATCAGGCGCGCCAATGTGCGCCTGACACGTGGATTTGCGCGTGACACGTCAACATGCGCCTGGCGCAGGTGGCGCGTGAAGCACATATTCGTTTTTCCTATAAATAGGCTTCGATTTTCCGGATTAAAAGACGGTTTTTCATACGGATTTTTCATACGGTTTTTCACTCTTAAACACTTCGAACTCTACGAATATATTTACAAAACCTCCCTACAAAAACTCATACTTTCTGACGTACAAACACATAATTTCATACATACATTCAAATCTTTCAGACATTCATACTTTCAGGCTTCACGATTGCTCGTCCCGAAGGTTGTTAATCTCGCAGACCCAAGCCACTGTATAATCCTGAGGGTCCTTGAATAAATTCCTATTTTTATATTGAAGTTATAAACTATCTATTTCATAATGTAGATCTTTGGTATAAAATCGTTCTACTATATATTATAATCCTTCCTTCTTTTTTATTTTCATACATTATTATATGCTTGCCTGATTGTTTTATACATATTATATGATTGTTCTATGCATTATTTTTATCACTCCCATGTTAATTTTGTTAATCAAGACCAAAAAAATGTTCTAACATTAATCAGATTAATTTGGACAACCTGCTAGGCTCCCTGTAAATTGATTGCGTAATAACATATCACTAAAAAAATAGTCTTTTTATGAGTTTCCTGAACCAACCTAGACTAAATATTTTTAGGGTGCATGAAAATATGTTGTGGTTATTCTTTTGCATAAACATTGACATGAATCGATATTTAGTAGAGGCCATCAATGGGCGACTATGGTTCATTATGACCGTGTTCGTACCCTCCCACGAACTCAATCTTTGGTTCATTTTGACCATCTATGGAGTCAGGACGGGGAAATCTACATTGGATAAGTCCCTAAGATGTCCCTACAGTTTTCAATATCCAATTAGGTTTATGAGTCTTCCTTTAAAGACTTGTTGGCGACTTAAAAACAATTTTCAATAAAAGCTTTAAATGGGGTAGTCAAATCAAATACGCGCTCACACCGCGTAGGCGAAATAAAAACACGCCTACAATTTGGCGACTCCATCTGGGGAGGATTTTAAAAAATTAATTTTTTAAATAAGTGGGTGAAACTCGAAAAATACGATTCATACTCTTTTTATGATTAAGAATGACATTACAGTTTTGCATATGCATGGCTATTGCTTAAGCCATCATAAGGACAATCTACATTGCCTCATTAGCACGAGTTCTATGTGTGAGGTCACCCCCGGGTGGTTTGCGCTTTGTCCTTCCAAAAAACTTCTAGAGCGATAGTGTTGGATCTTAGTCATACTCAAACTATCCAACCATAACATTGTTCTCTTGTTCCTGACTTGAGAACGGGAGTGCGTCTTACACGTGGCCACCTCTTTAAGCAGAGGTACGAAGCGTGGGATAAATCTCTTAGTCATGGACCCTTTTCAGCCTTAACCTAAACCTGACCATAGTTTCAAACATAGAACTGGACTTTAGGTTGGAGCGTTTGCATCCATGCTATATGACATTTGCTTGTGATTGCACTTTTGTCTGTTATTAACTTGTCGAATTGTCATTATTATGCATTGCGTCGTACCTAATATCGCGTCTAAAAACAAATAAAAGATCGTCAATTGGCGAAACCCTCGCCTAAATCCCCGAAAAACATGTAGGAGGAGTAGTGCGCCAAGCGCATTAAGTTGCGCCTGGCGCATGCGCACCATTCCCGCGGCAGATGCACGGCTGTGTGCCTTGCGCAAAGACGTGACACCCGGGCCCGTGCATCGCATGCTTTTCGTCGATTTAGTCGTCGTAGTGGTCGGTCATATGTTCGGTTTGTCTGCATTCGCGTAAAACATGGTCATTCTAGGGGTCTCACCTAATCAGACATAAAAAGAGTCAGTCTTTTCATGCAAGGTCGAGTCTGTCCTAAAAAAAAGTGCATCTAGAAAGCTGGTCATGGTAGAGTTAGAATCATCATGCATGTCTACCTTCTCCCTGTTGTTCAACAAATCTTCCCTATCAATCTTACCTTACCATATTCAACAAATTTTAAAATCTTACATTTTTTCAAAATCAATCCTGCATCCATGTCTATTCTACCTTTTTCCAAAAAGTATTTATTAATCATTATCATACACGACATTTACAAAAATATTTTCAAAATTAATCCATCGTCTTTTCCTAACAAAAGATAAAAACAAGGGGTTCTTTTCAAAAAACGAATATTGAAAATCCCAAGCCCAATCCATACAACTTCATTCAATGCAATCCAATCGACCAAACCCAATCCATTTGCATTCATTTCTAGGTCCATATGCATTAGAGTCCATTTTGCATTCATCATAGGCCCGTCTAATTTGAGTCCATACATTCACTAGCATTAGAGTCGATCATAGGCCCATATAAGTCTAGTTCATATCAAAATCTAGACCCATTTGCATCTTTATCTGAAATCTAGTTCAAGTGTATTCCCGATCCATTCCAATCTAAGTCTAAGTCTAATCCAATCCAAATCTTAAGTCTATGTAGGCCCAATTCATTCCCTAGGTCAAGTTTGCATTATATGTAAACCCTTGTCAGTCTTCGGACTATAAAGGTCAGTCTTAGGACTATAAAATTTCCTTAGGTCTAGTTTGCATTAAATGTAAACCCTAGTCCGTCTTCGGACTATAAAATTTCCCTAGGTCTAGTTTGCATTATATGTAAACCCTAGTCAGTCTTCGGACTATAAAAGTTGAGTCTTAGGACTATAAAATTTTCCTAGGTCTAGTTAGCATTATATGTAAACCCTAGTCAGTCTTTGGACTATAAAATTTAAGTCTTCGGACTATAAAAGTTCATCTACTAAGTCTAACCACCTTTATTTGTCTACCCTGCTTTGACTCTAATCTGCTTATTGGAAGTTCAAAGTCTAGTACTCAGCAAAGTCCAATCATTCAGTCTGCTTGCATAGTCCAGTCTAGTCCATGTCTGCATTTGCATTTAGTTAGGCCCATATCTCCATCATGGTCAAGCCCATACTAGTCCAAAATCATACCCATCTCTAATCATTTCCCATTTTCATTTCCATTTCCATCTCCATTTCTTATTCCCATTTCTCATCTCCATTTCTCATTTCGAAAACATTGTTTCTTAAAATTTACGAGGTCTATCCGATTTCTGTTCAGGACAGGTCGTGAGGTTATAACTTGAGAACGTCCAACAGAGAGGCAACAAGGTCGACCTACTCCGACTCGTCAAGCGCATCTAACCTTTTCAGACGAATCCTCTGACTCTTCTGAATCATCGTCTGAAACGGGGGACACTAATGAACAGCTCAGTGCCATTATGGCTCTGCTTCAACTGATGAACTCTCGTCTTGAGGAACGTAACAAGACAAAGAGATTAAGGCACTGCGAGAGAGAAACTAACTGAAGAAGACGAACAGGGCGACACTCCACCACCGCCACCTCTAATCAAGTCCAAGACGGATTTAAGGTTTGATAAACTCGAGCAATTGATCCAGTCAATTCCTGCACTCGAGAGTCAGGCTCATGGCCATTACATCATTGATCCTGAACTGAGGGAAAAGCTCCCTAAAAAGGTAGCATGGGGTGACCTCCCAAAATTCAAGGGGGTCAAAGACTCAGATGATCACTTGAGAGCCTTTTCCATCTCTACGGCCCTCAAGGGCATGAGCAAGGACCTATTTGCTTATGTCTTTCTCTTGACCTTGGATGCACATCCATCCAAGTGGTTCAGATCACTAAACAAAATGAAGCTGAATGACTGGGACTACATCAGAGAAGAGTTCCACAAACAATATATATACAATACTCAGATTCCTATTGGCCTGCATGAGTTGGAGGGAAAATTGCGTCACCTTCCTTAACAGATGGAGGGAAAAGGCTGAACAAATGACTAACAGGCCATCTCAAGAGGACCAAGTCCGACTGGTGATCCGTAACTTACAGCCCAAATATGGGGATCACATCAAATTCCAACCCATAGAGTCTTTCACGAAACTCTATAAGGTAGGCCTACTGATCGAAGAAGAGGTCCAAGCCTCAAAAAGTAAGGATTACAACAACAACTCTTTCAAGAAGAGTAACAATAACCCTTCCATCTCCAAAGGTAATGATGTCAACGCCCTAGTTACTGAAAAGGGAGGTTATCAAAAGCCTCAAAGAACCTTCACTCCATTGGCATGACTTTAGACGAAGCATTCAATAGGCTTCATAAAAAAGGAGCAATACAGCCTATCGGTCCTACTCCAGACCCTGCACCTGAAAATAGACACAAGAAGTGGAACCCTAATTCCTATTGCAAGTACCACCAAGGGAATGGACACCCAACATCCGCGTGTTGGGCCTTAAGGAATACTCCCTCAGTTTATTTTTTTATCTTTCTCACTTATAATCTTGACACTATTCATACTTAGAGAGAATCTTCTCATTTTTTTTCAATTTATAAGAAAAAATATAGTCATGTGGGGTTTTGTTGGATTCGTCTCAATTAGTACTTTATTAATATTCAATCGTTATAATTTTTACTAATATATAACGAAAGATATTTAAGTTCAAAGATGTGCATTGGGAGACGCGCACAGGAAAGTGAGAAGGATAAAAAAACAGAGGGAGTACTCTGCAGGACATGGTTGATAGTGTCAGACTTCCAATTCCGCCAGCATCAAAAGTCAGCAACAACAGCAACCCCTTGGGAATCGTCTCAACAGTGCAGGAGGCTTAGTCATTTAACGCTAGTTTTCTAGGTTGAATCGGAGAGTCCCTCCCCTAACTCCTTCATTTCCTTTCCTGACAAGTCTATGTCATTTAGGACTTTATTTCTAATAAGCCTTGTTCTATTTATTTCTAATTAATTAAAATAATTGCATTTTCATTTTCATTTTCATTCGCCTTCCATCATTTTATTTAATGATGAAACTTAAATCACCTAATAATCTTGACTAATAATAAAAAAATAAAAAGATCTGAAAAAAAAATTAAAAAGGACATACTTTGGATCAGGAATTATTCCCCTCTCCCCCATCATCCATAAACCATCATTAGCCAAATATTCCCTTCAAAACCAAAGCTCCACAAATACCCTTCAAACCTTCCAATACCCATAACCAATAGCTTGTGTGCAAGCCTTATTACAAAACAATAAAAAAAAATTCAATGCCAAGCAAAAACAAAAAAAGAGTGAAAAAATCAAAGTGCGAAAGAAAAAAGCAAAAGCAAAAAAAAAAACGCACAGGACAAAAAAAAGAAGAAAAAAGCCAAAGGCAAAATAAAAGTCAAGCTAGGGGGCTTGCACACAAGTTCTACCCCTTTATTCAAATCCTTCAATCCATCAAAGCCTTATCCCATATAATTCAAATCCATGATCATCCATTTGCCAAACCAACTAAACCTTCATCTAAACCTCAATCCTTAAACCCTTCAACCTTTCATCAACCCTAACTCCTTCCCCAAGGTATGTCCAAGCCCGCTAGGTTGAAAACCCAAAAGGGCGACCTAGGCAAAAGTTAAGACAAAAAAAAAAATAGATTTAGAACTACGAATGGTCAAATTCCGCAAGAATACGTAGGAATCCTCATCTCGAGGTCTGACCGCTTCAATAAAAAAAATAGTCAAGGTCTAATGATTTGATTTTCTAGAATTCAGGAGCTTTCTCTTTCTAGATCCCGACATAGACTCGAGTCTGAACCTAGCCTCGTCAATGCCTTTTCCCACCTACATTTATTTAAGTCGTAAATTTAAACTTTTTATTTTTCTATCCAAACTCTCCTTTTCCCTGAAGGACTCTCCGGCAATTTCATGGTCTCTGGCGATAATTGACTTTGCCTAATCAACATCCCAATGAAGAATCCCCAGTGAGAACCTTGAACAATTCAAGACAGATCAAGTACGTTTCAATCAAGGCTCATAGCGCCTAATTCAAGACAAGCTTACCCAAAGTAGGGGCTTCCTATATATGTGGTGGTTCCTTCAAATCAAATCAAACTTCCGGAGAGTTGTAATTTACGGACCTCGTTTACGGACCCCGATTATTCACTAAAAACAGTTTTCGAAAATCTTTCTAATCATTCTATCCATTTCTGATCATTCTATCTATACATATCCAGATCTCCTAGCCTTGCAAAACCCTGGCCTTGTATTGCATTACATACATCCTAGTCAAAGTGGGGGCTTCTGTAGACACATAATCGTGTCTCCCCATTTGAGGATCCGATGATGAAACATATTGTGGTCTTAATTGGTCCGACCCAAGGGCAGAGCAGTCCGAAAAGCCACCCAAAACTATTTCGAAAAAGTGTTAAAGTCATGTTTTAAAGCCTAATTTATTATTCATGATAATTAATTGTATTTTGATCTCAATCTTTTGAAAAGCCCAATTAATCGTTTAATAATAATTAATTGTTTTATTTCAATAAAATAAATATTTTCAAAGATATTTTTTATAATTAAAATCGGATTTTATCCCATAAAATCAGATTTCCATAGTTAAAAGATAAAAGAAGATCTTTAAAACGTGTTTTTATCAAAAAGTTGTCAAAACGTGTCAAAAGCAAGGCGGTGCGCTGAGCGCACAGATGTGCACCGAACGCACGTGTCCTGCCACGTAAGCGCGCGCTTAGCGCACAGCAGTGTGCCAAGCGCACTAGACTGCCACGTAAACTTACGTGTCATACAGAGTCCTGCGCCAAGCGCACTTCTCTGTGTAAGACACATCTTTTTCTTTCTTATCTTTTTCAAAGCGCGTACCACGTGTACGCTTTCTACTGAGCATGCCGCGTCAGGTGCGCCAATGTGCGCCTGACACGTGGATTTGCGCTGACACGTCATCCTGCGCCTGGCGCAGATGGCGCGTGAAGCACAGATTCGTTTTCCCTATAAATAGGCTTCGATTTTCCGAATTAAAAGACAGTTTTTCATACGGTTTTTTCATACGGTTTTTCACACTTAAACACTTCGAACTCGACGAATATATTTACAAAACCTCCCTACAAAAACTCATACTTTCAGACATACAAACACATATTTTCATACATACATTCAAATCTTTCAGACATTCATACTTTCAGGCTTCACGATTGCTCGTCCCGAAGGTTGTCAATCTCGCAGACCAAAGCCACAGTATAATCCTGAGGGTCCTTGAATAAATTCCTATTTTTATATTAAAGTTACTAACCATCTATTTCATAATGTAGATCTTTGGTATAAAATCGTTCGACTGTATATTCTAACCCTTCCTTCTTTTTTATTTTCATACATTATTATATGCTTGCCTGAATATTCTATATATATTATATGATTGTTCTATGCATTATTTTTATCACCCACATGTTATTTTTGTTAATCAAGACCTAAAGAACTGTTCTAACATTAATCAGATTAATTTGGACAACCTGCTAGGCTCCCTGTAAATTGATTGCATAATAACATATCACTAAAAACTATAGTCTTTTTATGAGTTTCCTAAACCAACCTAGACTAAATATTTTTAGGGTGCATGAAAATATGTTGTGGTTATTCCTTTGCATAAACATTGACATGAATCGATATTTAGTAGAGGCCAGCAATGGGCGAATATGGTTCATTATGACCGTGTTCGTACCCTCACCCCCGAACTCAATAATCTTTGTTTCATTTTGACCATCTATGGAGTCAGGACGGGGAAATCTACATTGGATAAGTCCCTAAGATGTCCTTACTGTTTTCAATATCCAATTAGGTTTATGAGTCTTACTTTAAAGACTTGTTGGCGACTTTAAAATAATTTCCAATAAAACCTTTACAATGTGGAAGTCAAATCAAATACGCGCTCACACCGCGTAGGCGAAATAAAAACACGCCTACAGTTACATATTCAGAACACTACTAAGTAGAGTAACAGGTCAGGATACCAGTTACTTTACCGGGTGATTGAGCTGGCTGTTTTAGAAAAGATTTTCGGAAAAATATTTTCTCAAATACTTTCCAAAAGAAATATTTGCCAGCCTTTAGAATCATTATTCAGTATTTACTTGCCTTAAAACGTGTGTATATCTTGGATAATATATTTCCTTCGAGAAAGATATTGTACAAGATATACTTTCCATAACATAGGATTATCATATCTTTGATATCTTGAGTTAGGGCGCGCTTAACGGTTAGACCTTAGTCTATAAATACTGAATCATGATTCTCCTTCATCTTTGATGCTCTTCAGGATTTTATTGAGTATTTTCGAGAGCCTTCACATAGATAACATCTAAAACAGTTTCCTAAAATAGAGTACAAATCTCATAGAGCATCATATTTCTCTTTGTTTTCTTTGTAATAAATCGTGAGTTAAGAAAAACTGATTGTATTGAACCTCTAACAAAGGGGTTAATTAGAGATTGGTTAGCGTTTGCGAGTTCATTCGTGAGTGCTTGTGAGTTCAAGTGTGAAGTAGCACACTAGAGTTAGTGTGTGGTGTGTTGTTTCCCTGGAGTAAGGGAAACAGGAGAGTGTGAGAGTATTCTTGTTTTTCAGAGTTGATTAATAAGAAAACTAGCGTAGGAGGACGTAGGCCCTTGTTTGGCTGAACCTCGTTAAATTTGGTGTGTTCATTATTACTTTCACGTTTTAGTGTTTCCGGTGTCAAGAACTAGCCCAACTGGTTCCCCCTTAAATCGAAAGAATTTGAATTTGTCACTATATTGTTTAAGTACTCAATTCACCCCCCTCTTGAGTTTATTGCAAACCTTCAATGAAACCTCACCCTTACTCACGTATATTCGCATGCGCCAGGCCCACACTACAAACCACACTCCTTAAAACGCCAGGCCCAATGCCTCTCCCCACCTCCAGCCTACTCCCATGCCCACCCGTGCCACACATGAGGCCCATATCCATGCCTTACTCCAGCGCCTATCCAAACAATCCCTTTCTATTTAAGCCCCGCGTCTTCCCCAGCCCAAGAGAGGTATACCCCCCCTTCCCCGGCGTGGTCACCCGCCACTGCAGCCCACACGGCCCCCCTCCCTCCCCACGCATCACCGAAATTGCCATGGGATCTTTAAACCCAATCCAAAATATGGGGCGATAATTTTACCATCCGCCATGAGTTTTACATCGGTCTCCTTTTCCCCAAAACTCACAAACAAGCCTTATCTGACCCAAATTGGAATGCGGCTATGAATGATGAATATGGTGCTTTAATTAAAATAGGGACATGGGAATTAGTACCTAGGCCTCCGGGGGGAATGTTGTTAATTGCATGGCTTTTTCGACATAAATAAAAATCTAATGATGAACTTGAAAGCACAAAAATCGTCTTGTTTGTGATGGCAGATCTCTGGAAGTTGGTGTGAATTGTGATGAAACTTTTAGTCCTGTTGTCAAACCACAGACCATTCGTACTGTACTTAGTTTGGCCATGGCTCGGAAGTGATCTATTCATCAACTTGATGTCAAAAATGCCTTTCTACATGGTGATCTCAAAGAATCTGTTTATATGCATCAACATCTTAGATTTGTTGATCGCAGGACCCTCATCATGTCTGCAGACTCATAAAAGCATTGTATGGGTTAAAACAAGCTCCTCGAGCTTGGTATTAGCGGTTTGCCAATTTTTTGCTTCATATGGGTTTTGTTATTACTAATGACTCCTCTTTGTTCACTTACAGTCAGGTCCATGATAAAGCGTATCTATTATTTTATGTTGATGATATCATTCTCACCACTTCATCAGATGACTTACGCGAACGTATGATCACTCAGTTGAAGACTGAGCTTCCTATGTCAGACTTGGGGCCATTTAAAACGTGCAGAATTGAGCAATCATAAACCTGCAGCTAATCCTGTGGACACTAAGTCTAAACTTAGTGCTAATTCTGGCCCTAAATTCTAGGATCCTACTAAGTACCGCAGTCTTGCTGGTGCGCTTCCGTACCTCACTTTCACTCGCCCTGATATTGCTTATGCGGTACAGCAGGTTTGTCTATGTATGCATGATCCTCGAGAGGCTCACTACGATGCCTTAAAACGCATCTTGCGTTATATTTAGGGTACCATTGATCATGGGTTACATTTATATCCTTCTACTTCTATACGTCTTATTACTTATACTGATGCTGATTGAGGTGGTTATCCAGACACTCGTCATTCCACCTCAGGTTACTGTTGTTTTCTTGGAGACAATCTTATTTCTTGGTCCTCGAAGCGTCAAGCAACTTTATCTCGTTCCAGCGTAGAAGCACAATATAGAGGCGTCGCTAATGTTGTTGCCGAGTCTTGTTGGATTCGTAATCTCCTTCTTGAGTTACATTGCCCTCTACGTCAGGCCACACTCGTTTATTGTGATAATGTCAGTGCTATCTATTTGTCTAGTAACCCGGTACAACACCAACGCACCAAACATGTTGAGATGGATATTCATTTTGTTCGAGAAAATGTGGTGTTGGGTCGGGTTCGGGTTCTTCATGTTCCTTCCAAATATCAGTTTGCAGACATCTTCACAAAGGGCCTACCTCGACAACTTTTTACGGATTTCCGATCCAATCTTAGCGTTCGACCTCCTCCCGCTATGATTGCGGGGGTGTGATAGAGATGATATTTACAATAATATTTTCTCACCTATTTAGGATATATTTGTATAATCCTTATATAGTTTGGATTTCTAACATGGTTAGGATTATTATTTTGTAAACACTATATATATTGATCAACGGGAATACTTCAAGTTTAAGGAGTTTAGATTATCTAACACAAACTAACAGCCATCCTTAAGAATTATATGTTTTTTCCTATTTTTTATCAAACAAACGGATAAATTCATAAATTTATCAGGCTCGTGCTAGTTTCAAAAATATTAGGTCCATTGTGCATTTGTGCCTCTTGTGTCGTGCCGATCGAGCCACTACTAGGATCGTGCTATATTGTTGGGCTTAACTTCTGCCGGCCAGGCCATGCCCCGTTATCTAATTTGCCTCTTTTTACCAATTTCAGCCTAACTTCAACATGAAATGCGTATCTTCTAAGTTCTAATTTGCCTCTAGCCTCACTTGTCTTATTAGAGTCTATTGATAGAGTACATGATATTACTTTTATTAAGTTTAAAGGATGGAGTTTATTATTACAGGAAGTGTTAGCTCAATATTGTTCACCAATTAGTTTTAGTTCTTGAGTGAGATGATCTATTACTGTATCACATATTCACATGGTTAGTGTTTCGGTGTTGAAACAGTTGGCGGTCTTGAGAGAAGTCCGCCAAAGATTAGGGTTTGACTCCGCTAGTGAATAACTGCACAAGAAGCAAACGTGAACTACCCTCGGGGGGGATGCGAGGAAACCCCCTCCGACGCTCAAGTCAGCACGTGTACAAATAGGATTTAGAGAGAGAAAGTAGCGAGAGAGAGATAAGAATTCTTAGTGTGAGAAAATGTACCTGCAGAATAGTACTAGTGGGGGTATTTATAGAAGTACTATTCACCTGACAGGGTGCGTAATCCTTTTACACGTGTACGGTCGTGGTGCCTTTGACAGTTGGGAAGATTCCCTTATTTTGTCTTGTTGGGCGACCGCCAACGTTGTCGGACCATGTTGATGTACTGACTTGTTAGAGCTGTAGGCGACATTCACCGTGTTCGCGTCCGTTATGGCGTTTGCGGACTTATCACAGGATTCCGCTAACGTACTTGGGTTATACCCATACAACTAGCCCCCCAGCATCATTTGGGGTCTTGACCGTTAATGATGTTGTTGGTGGACGCGAATCATTGTTGCCGTGCTCAATTTTTTGAAGAAGTTAATTTTTTGGGTGCCACGTGTCGTCGTGGGGAGTTGAAAAATTTTGAAAAGTTAATGATTACTTTTTCGAAAATCCCGCCCATTACTTTATTAGGGTTTACCGTGTTTTGACACTTGGCAGGAATCTGGAGAGGGAGTTGAGAGATCTTTCAATATCAGCCATTCATTCGTGCCTTATATGGGAGCAGTTGCCCTTTTCGGAGTTCTTTATCTTCATTCTCAAAGCTCTCCCTTTCTTTCTCCCTTTTTCTCTGATAAAACCTCCATAGCCGAAGCTTGAGTTGCTTAAAAACCGCTTTTCCTGTGCTCAAATCACTCCGAAAAGTTACTCAATCTTCTAGTTTTCACTTTTCGGTTCTAGTGTACTGAAAATTTCGTCTTTTCTTGACGAACATTTTCTGGGTTTTGCCTGAGTTTGAAGATTTGTTTTTTTGCCGGTGCTTCTTCCAGCTTTTCCGGTGGTGTTTTGGCTCAAGCTCAAGTTTTTTGGTGCAATTTCGCCGTTCGGGGATTTCATTTACCTTTTCCGGCGTTTTTCGCTCTCTGCTTTATTTTTCTCCGGTGACCTTTCGTTTCCAGGTATTTCTTCGATTTCTCTTCGCGTTTTGTTAAGTTTCTTTTGCGTTTTCATCATGTCGGACCAGTCTGATAGCCAGAATACCCCTAGTGAGGTGTTCATGACGGAGAGTGACCCTTCTTCCCCTTTGGCCGATAACGAACCTTCTTCCCCTCTGTCCAATAGTTAACCTTCTTCTAGCTTAAGTCCAGTGGGGAGGACCAGGTTGCTAGCGGACATACCTCTTCCGGCTGAGAGGGAAAGAGAGTTAAGGTCGAAGTTTTTAAACGACCCTGCTAACCCTGAGGAGCATAATTTGACTAGGAGGTATCTATCCGCCAGTCGGAGTGGTGACCGACAAACGCTTAGGGAGCTTAGGCATCAGATTCTTGCTAGACGATCCGTTAGGCATCCTCCGGTCGATGCCACTCCCGGCCTTGACGTAGCACCCCTTAGAGAGCATGCTTGGTTGGATAGCTTGGCGGATGCTTGGGTGGAAGTAACGGTTGACTTTTTTGACCGCTTACAACAATATGCGGCTCCTAACCCTCATATTATTGATTTAGGTGACGACAGCGATTCTATTGCTACTGTTATGGTCCGCCAAGGGACCGTTTATCACCGTCGCACTGTTGCGAGCCCTGCTGTCCGCCTCACTGGGGATGCGATTGACTCTGCGGACGCAAACGTTGACGTTTCTGTGCCTTTGTCTGCCCATGCAGTCGGGGAATCTTCCCGTGCTGCCGAATTAAGGGTCGATAGTTCGAATCCGATGGAGGAGATTGAGACCGGACTGGTTACGATGCTTTATGGCCGCTGGATGATTTCGGTGCCGGTCCTATCAGTGTCGAGATTGATTTGCCTTGGCGTCAGGACGCCATTGATCTGAGTTACTCGAGAGTTGCTCGGGATTTATATTGTCTTCCGTCGGGTTATCGGTTAATAGTCCCGCCAGAGGGGGCCATTGTGACGGAATGTCCTCCCGGTTACGTGGCCGTGTATACTCATCATTTCGAGTTTGGCCTCCGCTTCCCTCTGGATTCTTTTTTGGTGAAGATCTTAAACGCTTTCAACGTGAGCTTGGCGTACATCTGGGTTGTGCGTTTCTTGGATTTTCCGTAAACGCTGAACTTATTCCGCCACATTCATTGGCTGAAGAAAAATGGATCTTCTAGGCAGGCGGGTTGGTGGTCGCTAACTACGGCCGACAAGAAGATGACAGATTCGGCCTAAAATGACTGGTTTGAAGGGCCGGCGGGGATGCTTTCTTTTGGTTACGAGTTCCCGAGGATTATCCGGTGCGTCGTCATTTCACCGAGCCTCGTTCGCATATGGAGCATTTACCTCTTATTCCGCTAACTGAGGAAGAGTTAGCGGCCTTCGACTACTTTGACACGGAGGATTACTTAGTCACCTATGAGGACGGGAAGGAGGTGAAGGTTAAAGAGCCTAAATACTAGATTCCTCATTCCAAGTACATCCTGGGGAACAAACCCTTGTCGGCCCTGCTGCTCAGCCCTACTCATGAAAATGGTGAGTGTTGATGTCGAACTGGTCCAACCGATGTTTTTTTTTTTTTTTTTTTTACATTTTGCTTCTTGCCATTCGCAGGTTTTGACTGCCTTGACCTCGACGCCCTATCTGTGGACGAGAACTTCAAGCCGTTAACCAATTTACCGCCTGCTCCTTCGCAAGAATACGAGACCATGCACGGGATTACCAATGGCCGCCGGGGAGGGAACCGCCACGGCCCTCAGAATATTCGTCGTGGTCGCGGCGGGGCGAATATTGTTCGCGTCCCCCGTTCGGGAATGTTACTGCCGCCATCTGCCGATCCTGGCCCCGACCATCCCTGCCGTCTTGATTAGGTCCTCTACCTCCCGACACTGTCGCCGGGGAAGTGGGAACGGGAGGCGGCCCCGCGAGCAAGTTGCGGCGGATACATGCGCAACAAAAGGCGAGCTTTGGCGGACCTCGCTTTTACGCCCACACCCCCGATGTTCGAGGTGGAGGGTTCGACCTCGGATGCTCCAGAGATTCGGGAGCGGGGCCGTCGCGGCCCTTTGCTCCGAGACATGTTAGCGGTGCCTCCTGGCTATCGGAGCTCTTACTCCTCCATCCGCGATAAGATCCGAGAGCCGATTACCATGCCCGGCTTTCTTTCTAACTTATCTCCCAGGCATCTTCTCTCGGTACCATGAGTGGATCGAGAAGAAAGAGGTACCGCTAAGCGATCTTTGTGGCGGCCTCTTTGGCCCGCCGACTGTCGTCCCCGGCAAGATTTACCGGCATCGACGGGACGTCGAGAGAGGATGAGTCGCTATATGCCGACATCCCTGAGAACGGTGGCATCCTTGCCTACCGCATTCTGAAGGGCATGCAACTGCCAGTAGATAGGCCGGCAGGGTCCCTGGTCACTCCAGCTGCTAGGTTGGCTCACGATCAACTTGTGGTACGTTTACGTACTCTCTTATTATCATTCATTCGTTTTGCTTTTTGCTTTTTTTTTTTTTTGACATATTCTTTTCATCTTCGCAGGCCAACAACGCTGCCATTGAGCTGATAGAGCAATATATAGAGTATCGAAGTTGGCGGATACCTATAAGCGATCGTCGGAAACTTGCCGAGGATCTGTCAGAAGGAGACGGAGGACAAGTCGGCAGCAAAGACGGCAGAGTTGCGGCCTCTAACCGACGAGCCGATAACACCGAGGCCGAGGGCCGCCTTATTGGAAGAGACCGAGGAAAATGTCAATACATTGACCAAGGCTCCGGAGGCCGCTAAATCGCAAAAGAGGTTGCGTCCCGGATCTTTGCGGCCAAGCCGAGGCCGAGGAGCTGCTAAGGCTGTTGCTCAATTTAAACAGTCTGATGAATACGCAACAGCTTTGCACAAAAGGTATGATGGCGGATGGGCAGCCGCCATGAGAAGCGTTTGCAAATCGGTTCCAGGATTTGACTGGAACGTTATCGAAGACGCTCATGCCGGTGGCCAGCATCTCACGCCTATTGAGGGGGATCCTAAATTCGCTGACGAGGACGCTATCGCTGATGCGGATCCTCGAGATGTTCCAGATCAAGGACATCAGGAAACCCCTCCCTCTTGAAGTTTTTGGCGGCCTTCTTTCAGCTCTTCCTGTTCTTCTAATAGCATATAGTTTGTAATCTTTTAAATATTTTGATCAATATTTTATTCGGCCCATGTTGGCATTTGTAAACGCTAACGTTTCTTAATTTTATAAGTACAATTCCAACTAAAAGCCTTTCATTTGGCCGCCATCGTTTTACCTGTAGTTGGTCGCCAAGCCAGTAGCTTTTATTTTATGGGAAAGTACTTTATATCTCGCGTTTCTGTCGCTTTCATTATCATCTGTTCTTTTGTATGACCGCTAATGTTCGTGAGCCTGTCATGTGGCTTTAGTTTCTTGTGCTTGGTCCGTCAGGTGACCGTTAGCACATTTTAAGCCTATCATATGGCTTTTGGTTTGTGCTAGGTCTGTCATACGTCCGTTAACGCACTTTGAGCCTGTCATACGGCTTTTGATTTGTGCTAGGTCTGTCATATGACCGTTAACGCACTTTGAGCCTGTCATATGGCTTTTGATTTGTGCTAGGTCTGTCATATAACCGTTAACGCACTTTGAGCCTGTCATATGGCTTGTGATTTGTGCTAGGTCTGTCATATGACCGTTAACGCACTTTGAGCCTGTCATATGGCTTGTGATTTGTGCTAGGTCTGTCATATGACCGTTAACGCACTTTGAGCCTGTCATATGGCTTGTGACTTGTGCTTGGTCTGTCATATGACCGTTAATGCACTTTGAGCCTGTCATATGGCTTGTGATTTGTGCTAGGTCTGTCATATGACCGTTAACGCACTTTGAGCCTGTCATATGGCTTGTGACTTGTGCTAGGTCTGTCATATGACCGTTAATGCACTTTGAGCCTGTCATATGGCTTTTTTATTGTAAGCCTTGCTGATCCTGTCTTTATAAGCGGCTGCTCTCAGTTCTGCCATGAGCCTTGTTTCCGGCAAGAAGTCTAGGTCTTCCCTAAGTGCTTGGTCATTCTTTTGCAGGTCTTGGTGCTTGATCCGGTAAGAGGGTAACCCCACCTCTACTGGCAATACCGCTTCTTCGCCGAAGGCTAACTTGAATGGGCTCTCTCCCGTTGCTTCCTTCTCCGTTGTTCTGTTTGACCATAGCACTGCCGGTACCATATCAGCCCATCTTCCTTTAAATTCATCAAGCTTTTTCTTCAAGGCGTTTAGGATCTGCTTGTTCGCGGTCTCTGCTTGTCCGTTGCTCTGAGGGTGGCAAACGGCTGAGTATGCAAATTTTACCCGAAATTCCGTTAAGAACGCCTGTACAGGACGATAATCGAATTGGACGCCGTGATCAAAGACGATAGCCATGGGGATCCCAAATCTTGTCATAATGTTTTGCCAGATGAATTTCTTGACCTGATTTGCCTTGATTTTTGCTGTCGGCTCTGCCTCTATCCACTTGGTAAAGTAATCAATTCCCACTATTAGGAACTTTCTCCCCCGGTTCTTTGTGGTGAACGGTCCCAAGATGTCCATTCCCCATTGTGCGAACGGGATCGGGCATAGGATAAGGCTGTAAATCGTTGGGCGGGCTGTTAATGACGGGAGCGTATCTCGGCACTTATCACATCTTTTAACGTAGCTCGGGAATCCGCCAAAGATACTTGGCCAATAGAATCCCGCTCTCAATGCCTTTAGTGCCAAAGCCTTTCCGCCAATATGGTTGCCGCATATACCTTCATGTATTTCTTCAAGGATCTTCGCGGATTGCCATGCGGTTGCGCATTTAAGCAGAGGTAAACTGAATGATTTCTTGTATAGCTCATTTTGGTATATGACATACCAGCTTGATTGTCGCTTCAATTTCTTGGCAGACGAAGGATTATTCGGAAGCGTCCCAGTCAACTTGTACGCCACCAGCTCACTAAACCATTCTCCCTGCTGGTTTATACTATTGACGGTTACGACCTTTTCTGTGATGCTCTTTTCCTTCAAGATGTCGACCGTGACGGTTCTTTCAATGCTACATAAGTCAGAGCTTGCCAACTTGGACAATGCGTCCGCTTTTGTGTTCTCGGCCCTAGGTATCGCTTGAATCTCAAAATGATTCAATTGAGCTATTAATTCCTTGGCCTTTTCAACGTATTTTAGCATGTTGGCCTCTCTGACTTCGAATTCTCCCCTCAGCTGGCCGCTCACCAACTGTGAGTCCGTTTTTAAAAGCACTTTCTTAGTACCCGCTGCCAAACACATTCTCAGTACGGTAATTGCCGCTTCATATTCTGCTTCGTTGTTTGACGCCGGGAAGGCGAACTTGATGGCGTACTGGTAAGAATTTCCTTCAGGGCCAGTCATCACTATACCCGCTCCAGATCCGCTAACAGCGGACGATCCGTCGACTTCCAGTAGCCAGACTTCCTTTTGCTCCACTTCTTCCTCCTCATATGAGGCTTCCACGATAAAGTCTGCCAGGGCCTGCGCTTTGATAGCGGTCCTAGGCTTGTACTGTATATCATACTCCGATAGTTCAACGGCCCATTTCAGTAAGCGGCCGGAACTATCCATCTTCTGCAACGCTTTTTTCTCCTAGCGGCTGGTTGGTTAAAACTTGAATGGGATGGCAGTCGAAGTATGGTCTGAGCTTCCTGGCGGCGATTATCACGGCCAAAGCCATTTTCTCGACCAACTGGTAACGGCTCTCGGCCCGTTAAGGATGTGGGCGACGAAGTATATTGGTCTTGCCTCTTTTTTTTTCCACCAATAACACGGTCGCGACTGTCTTCGACGAGGCCGAGATATATAGTTGTAATACGTCTCCAGTCTCGGGCCTTGTAATGGTGGGTAGCTTCTTCAAGTGCTCTTTTACCGCCAGGAATGCTTTGCTTTGCTCCTCTCCCCATTCGAACTTCTTATTCCCCCTTAGCAGTGCAAAGAAAGGCAAAGCTTTGTCTGCTGATTTTGAAATGAATCGAGTGAGGGCCGCCATTCTCCCTGTTAGCCGCTGAATATCCTTGACGCTTTTTGGCTCAGGCAGGTCGACAATGGCTTGGACTTTGTCTGGGTTTGCATCAATCCCCCTTTTACTTACCAAAAAGCCTAAAAACTTCCCTGCTCTCACCCCAAAGACACATTTCTTTGGGTTGAGCTTCATCTTATATTTCCTCAAAGTTCTGAAAGTCTCTTCCAGATCGTCCAAATGTTCGCGGTCAGTTTTACTCTTGACGATGGAGTTGTCAACATATGCTACGATATTCCTCCCCCTCTGATCCGCGAACACTTTGTCGACCAGCTTTTGATAGGTCGCCCCCGCATTGCGGATTCCGAACGGCATCGCCTTATAATTGTATACTCCACAATCGGTGATGAACGCAGCTTTTTTCCTATCGGCCTCGAGCAAGCTGATCTGATGATAGCCCGAGAAGGCATCCATAAATCTCAGTAACGCATGACCGCTAGTGGAATCTACTAGCTGGTCTATCCTCGGTAGCGGATAACAATCCTTCGGGCAAGCTCTGTTGAGGTCCGTGAAGTCCACGCACATCCTCCATTGGCCGTTAGCTTTTTTACCATGACTACGTTGGCCAACCATTCTGGGTAATCGCATGGCTCAATGAAGTCAGCGGCCAATAGCTTATCAACCTCCTCTCTTATGGCCTTGTTCTTTTCGGCCGAAAAATTTCGCTTCTTTTGCTTGACAGGTCGGACAGTGCTGTCAACATTCAGACGATGTACCATCACGGTCGGGTCTATTCCCGGCATCTCATCCGCCGAGAACGCGAAGACGTCCGTGTTTTCTCTTAGGAGAGTCACCAAGGTTGACCACGACCTTTGGGTCCATGTCTGTTCCAACAGCCACTGTCCTTGCCGGATCATCTGCCAGCATCTCCTGCTTTGTTTCTCCATCCGGTTTGGGCCTTGGAGTATCGTCAGGCCTGGATTCCATCTCTTCCATTAAAACATCCATCTCCTCATCCCCTTTCTCGGGCCCTTCCTCATTCGCCAGAGCTCTCCTCTGAGCTCGCCTTTGTTTCCTGGTTGGCGGATTCAATTCTTCTACCGGCACTCTCCTTGCCGGTTGCTTTAATGCTGTTAGGTAGCATGATTTTGCCATTTCTTGATTTCCTCTCAACTTTGCTGTCGTCCCGAGATTGGAAACGAACAACATAGTCAAATGATAAGTTGACACCACTCCTTGGACGTAATGGATGAAAGGGCGTCCAATAATTGCATTGTAAGCTCTTGGTACGTCAACTACCAAAAATTCTGCCATTACGTCTCTGGCGTCTTCATCTTCTCCTACCCTGACCGGCAGGGTTATCAATCCCTCGGGAATCACTGACGCTCCCGTGAAACCTATTACCGGATAACGAACAGGCTTCAGATGCTCTCTGCCAATCATCAACTTTTCAAAAGTTGAGAAGTATAAAATATTTGCGGAACTTCCTCCGTCTACCAGAATTCTGTGGATTAAACAATTTGACACCTTCAGCGTGACCACCAGAGGGTCATCATGAGGGTAGACGACATGCTTTGCATCGTCAACCGTGAAAGACATGGCGGGCATTACTGGCGGCCTCCTCCACTGCATGCTTTCATTGAAATTGACCTGGTGCCTGAATTCCTTCAGGCTTGCCTTGGCCCCATTGACGCTGCCGCCATGAATTGGACCGCCACTTATAACATGGATCTCAGCAATCCGCGATTGCACATTCCGGTTATTAGGCTTTACCACGTCTCCGTCCTTTGACTGTGCCTTGTACTGAGTGAAGTTACCCCGTCTTATCAGATCCTCCAGGTTATCCTTCAAGTGCCTGCAATTCTCAGTAGTGTGACCGTGATCACCGTGAAAGTCACACCACTTACTCTTGTCACGGTTTTTATGAAACATTTGCTTAGGACGTTGCCATTTATCACTGTCCTTGTTCATCTGATATATCTGAGCCCTTGAGGTCGTGAGCTGCGTATATGTATCGAATTTATCTTTGTACTCGAACCTTTCGCGGTCATTCTTCTCGCGGTCATTTCCCTTCTTGACCACATTTGATTCCTGCTTCCTTTCATCCCGACCGCGATCATTTTCACGACCCTTTTCTTTCTTCTGCTTATCATCCTTCTTCTTTTCCGGCTCACGACTTTGGCTGCTTGCGGCCTTGTCAAACTCTTCCCCCCTGATGAAATCGTTTGCCTTCCTCAAGACTGGCTCAAGGGATGTGAAGGTTTTACGGCCCAGATAACTTCTAAACGCGAGACCCTTCCCTCACCCGGCCAGGTCAAAGCTAAGACGGCCACGTCCCCGTGAAGGCGGGGAATGGTGACCGCCTCAGCATTGAAACGGCCGACGAAATCTCGCAGGCTCTCATTTTCCCTCGCTGATAGATAACAACTCGCCGGTTGTGCGCTCGCGGCGCCTATTACTTACGAAGTGAGTGCGAACATAGATGAAAGCCGAGAAAAACTAGAAACATTACCGGCCACGATGCTTTTAAACCATGTCTGGGCAATCCCGGCCAAAGTAGATGGGAAAACCTTACACCGAGATAGCGTCCACTGAGTGTATAAATACATGTGCCCTCATAAGCGGCCACATGATCGTGCGGGTCCGAGGTGCCATCATACTTGCGGGACGGCATCTTGATTCGCGGCATGGGGTGGTTCGGGATTTACGGAATGAAAGGAGATCGCTTAGGCTTGATCAATAAATGCCCGCCGCAGAATAATTGCTTGCGCCACCGATCTTGTGTTCCCGACGAGAACGACTTTGATTCTCATCTTGGAATTGCTTTGAGATCCTCGGTTTCTAGGATGACTTCCTCATATTCTCGGGTCCTCAATTTGCCTTTCCATCCGGCGTCCCTCCCGATTGAAGGTCCGCATTCTTCTCACGGGGGTGCCATCGACGTTGCGACCATTCATGGTCGACATACGCCGACGAAGGCGACCAACCCTCGCATTAGGAATGGGGGTGTTGTTAGGGCCGAGTACCCGCTTGTAACATTTGGATGAAAGACGCTACGGTTTGTAGGCTTGCTCGGGGAGAATTGGCTTAATTGAGCCGAGGTTAAATGATCCGCTACCGGTGTTTACTCGAGACACATTGTTCCCCGGAGTTTCTTTGTTCATTGACGTTCTCGGCCATCGATGTTAAAGGCGAGGTGCACCGAGTGGTCCGGTAATGACGGGCGTGGATCCACGGCCGGTTTCAAACTACGATGGATCACGATTGTCATTGTTTGCTTCTTTCCATGATGGCGTTCACAAAGATGGGAGGCCCCTCCTTCTAGCGCCAAGTTGTTTCGGTGTTGAAACAGGTTGGTGGTCTTGAGAGAAGTCCGCCAAAGATTAGGGTTTGACTCCGCTAGTGAATAATCGCACAAGAAGCAAACGTGAACTACCCTCGGGGGGATGCGAGGAAACCCCTCCGACGCTCAAGTCGGCACGTGTCCAAATAGGATTTAGAGAGAGAAAGTAGAGAGAGAGAGATAAGAATTTCGAGTGTGAGAGAATGTACGCACGAGAATAGTACTAGTGGGGTATTTATAGAAGTACTATTCACCTGACAGGGTGCGTAATCCTTTTACACGTGTACGGTCGTGGTGCCTTTGACAGTTGGGAAGATTCCCTTATTTTGTCTTGTTGGGCGACCGCCAACGTTGTCGGACCATGTTGATGTCTTCGACTTGTTAGAGTTGTAGGCGACATTCACCGTGTTCGCGTCCGTTATGGCGTTTTGCGGACTTATCACAGGAGTCCGCTAACGTACTTGGGTTATACCCATACAGTTAGCATATTGAAATTACAAATTGTATTAACCAATTTTAGAAAGCCAGACAGTATAAACTTCCACAATTACAATGACAGAAATATATACAGAGAGTATGCTGAGACATTGCTAATTTGTTTTTCTTTTCTTTTTTTGTCTTGTTGGTAAGTTAGAAAGCTTAGTATTGATGAGCAACAATATATTTCCCGAAAGGGAAACAAAATTACAATCCCACTTGGACGGGGACTTACCTTCTAGGAAGGGCCTTTCAAAATCCCAATGCCTAAAGGGAATAAACCACAGAACACATAAGTTATACAGTAAACGACATTATTACACCACCCCAACTAGATTACCAAGACAAGCAAACCAAAAGAACATTTTCATCCATCTGTAGCAAGCTGAACCACTCCTTATCCTTGTCACTAATCTTCTTAGGCGTTATTCGACGAATTCTAGCGACAACATCAAATTTGATATGTTTGACGACACCACCATGAGAAAGAATCTGTTTATTCCATCAATATGCTGATTTCCATCCCCTTGAAGTTAGAGAAGAAGGGTGAAAGAGGGACATTCAACAAATTTCATTGGACTTGATAAAATCTTCATATTCTTCTATACTCTAATGTTGCAACCTGCTCTCCAGTATCCTGCTTCCCATGTACCTGTATATAGAAAAGGATATATACAGCCCATTAGTTTTCTTCTAGCGTACGCGTAACGTACACAAAGTCACAAATGCTATAGACGTCATTTGTAAAATAGTAAACTCTCTAGGAGAATATTTATCAAGACTTCAAAAACTTCAAAATTTGTCCAGATTATTACAACTTTGTTCTTTCCAGCTTAACAAAAATCAACTTTTACGAAAAAACAAGTTCATAAAAGCTGCCAAGTTATATAAAACTAAAATAAGTGCATATAAGCTCATACCAGTTTAGGTTAGTTCTTTTTATAAAAATATGTTATCAGTTAAGTCTAACTAGGGGCTTTCACGTTAACTGCAATAATACAAATAAAGACACTATTACAAAAGGTTCATAGCAAGCTTAATATTGTAAAACACGTAAAAGTTTACCAATTAAGCTTCTTTTATATATATATACAAAATTTTACCAGTTAAGCTAGCTGACTATTCTTCAGACATTAATTATTCGTAGAAGTAAAAACAATTTTAAGAGAATGAGTGATGATTGTGCCATACCTTCCAAACATCATAACCGTAGCTTGAGGATTTGTCCCAGGAGAGGCATAAAATGTTGAGCCATCAACAACCCTTAAACCACTAACATTATAAACGTTGTAGTTTTTATCAACCACCTTTCCGACTTGACAACCACCATGGTAATGCCATATTGTCATAACCGTGTCCTTACAGAACTGTTCTAGAGTAGTAAACATTCCAGTGTCGCCAGGCGGCCTTGGACACCGATTCAAGGGGAGGTTAATCATGGTAGTTAAAAGATCTTCAACCGCTATCTCGGTGTACCGGAATTTAGAGAATGATTTAGATTTTATGACCTTAATTATGGTTTCCATCCCTTTAACACACCTTCTGAGATCTTCCTTTTCTTTAAAGTAGTTGAATGTAACAGAAGGATTGTCTTGTGGGTTTTTGTTTTTAAGTAGAAGGTGTCCTGAGGAAATTGGTCCCATTGTTTTTTCAAGAATTAGGCCAGCAAAATAACTTTCATTTGCAACTGAGTTCATGAATTCATATGTTTTCTGATCATATGGTTTTTGCGTTTTCTGATCTTCGTCTTGGTTGCTTGAGGGTTGGTTGGTCTGCAAAAAAATAAAAATCAATAAGTCTCGCAAGTTATCAGCATTACTTTTGCAAAACTTATAGTTGTACCTTGTATTGTGCCTTTTTAAAAGATGGGTACCTCGTGCATTTTTCAAAATGTTAAAAAAATTCTAAAAACATTACAAAAATTAAAACACTAGTGAAATTAAATATGGTAATAAAGAAGCACCTGATAAAGTGTAGGGAGGGAATGTATAATGGAACTGGCAAAGGCTGCACTACTAGCAGCTTCAATGTAACTACCAAACTCAGTAATGCCAACAGCTTGGATTAGAGAAACTTCAACTGGATTAGGTGATGGTATTATAACAGCATTCATTGGATTATCAGCCATTCCTTGGCCCACCATTGGTTGATCTACCAACACTTTGATCCCATGTTGTCTAAGATGGGCTTTTGGCCCAATTCCACTTAACATCAACAATTGTGGGCTCCCTAGCGCACCAGCTGATAATATTATTTCATTCATTTCCCCTGCTTTTAGATATGCTTTGTGCTTTATCCCCTTTGAGTCCCGAAATGTTACACCATGAGCTCTTGGTTGTTTAGAATATTGCCCTGTGACATCAATCATCATAAATCATAATTAATCTTTTTTAGCCAATGTAATTAAGAGTCTAATCACTATTTGTTTACCAACCACATAATTAATCCTAAAGACTTAATAAATCTACTTTTTCCACTTTTTAAAGGTGTTGTTTATGTTAATCTATGTTAAAATTTTGTTCAACTTATTCTGACTTACTTAAAGTATATTAAACACGTAGGTTACAACAAATAGGATCCCGTGAATTTAGATAAGTTCTAACAATAATATAAGAGGTAGAAGATTTTTTCTTTCATACATGAGCAGTGGCGGAGCCACTAAGTCACAAGGGGTAGCAGATGCTACCCCTGTATTCTTAAAAAAAAAAAAATAGTTCTCTTTGAATATAGAGAAAGAGAAAGAGAAAGATCAAGAAAAATTGTTTTTTTTTATTCTCCACAGTAAATAAATATTTCATCTTCTTCTTTCCTTCTTCCCGGATTCATTGTTTTTTGTAATATACTTCATTCATTACTAAGGAGTAACATTACACCTACAAATTGCCAAAAAAAATCACGTACAATTACAAATTGATTCACCATGAATGAGGTACCCAAAGAATAAGAAGAATGAACACATTCTACAACCTACCATCTTGCATGTCAATCATTCAGAAATTAGCACTTAATTTGATAATTACTCCATACAATAAACAGAGAGTGGATAAAATTTAGAGATGTTGATCATGAAGCACTACCAAAACGAGGGTGTTGAACTGGGGTCTGGGCGTAAACCACCACCAAAATTGGAGAATAAAAATATGGAATTAGAAAGTTGTAGATTTGGGGTAATTAGTGAAGACAGGGAGGCATTAGAATAATAGAATTATAAAGTTGAAGGCTTGGAAGAATGCTAATAAGAAGCATTGAGAAAATTCTGGAAATATTTACCTTTCCTTTCGCTTAATGCTAATAAGAAGCAATTAGAATTTGGGTAGTTGACATTTTTTCATTTTTTGGGCCTAATTGCTCCATAAAGTTTTGGTACGTATAAAGCTGGACTTTCTACCTTTTCTAAATTTTTTTTATTTCTTTTGGTTTTTTATCTAGTGAGATGCTTTTTTTTTAAAGGAAACAAAATTTTTTTTTGGGATAGTGGAGATGCTTATTACTAGTATTTATATATTAATACTCCTTGATACTATTTAGTCACTAAATATACAAAAATATATCCCTAAATATGTGGAGAAAAATATCCTAAATAAGAGGTAGAAGAATTACCTTTCCTCCTGAAGAGTATTTTATGAACCGTTGCAAACAAATAAACAACCGTCGTCTTAGGATTTGCATACTCCAACAAGTCAGCAGCAGTGTGTCTCTTTCCATTATGATCAAATATAGTTCCTCCAACTTTGGTCCCAGGTATATGATCATATGTAAACCCATTGTAGGGCTTAACCCCAGCTTCAACCAACCCATCTCTAAAGGCTGTTTGAAACTGCAACATTGGAGGACGAAATGCAACCTTTTTTTCCACCCATGCGTAGGACTCATTCACTAAGGACCCAGCCCACCCAGCCTGCGCCACATATTCTTGGCTTGCACGGCTGTAGAACCCTGCATTGAGGGCTGAGCCACCACCAAGCACACGGGCCCGTGCGCTCACAACCCCGTCCTCCGACACAAAGGGTTGTGCTGAGGAGTCTTGACCGGCTAGGTTGGCCCCAAATTTACTCATTGCCTCTACAATCTTGTTACCATAAGGGGCCCCGCCTCGCTCGAGGAGGAGGACGTGAGCCCCCTCCGAAAGAGTGGCTGCCAAACTGCAACCTGCCGTACCGCCCCCAATGATAATATAGTCAAAATATGAGACTTGTGGTGCCAAGGTTGCTGCTTTCATAAAAGAGTAGTTTGGAGCTGCATACAATATTGAAGTAACAAAATTCATTGATCAAAACTTTATTTAATTCTCCAAATTAAACTAGGAGGTTTAATTCATTTGACAAAAAGTGTACAATTTATATATCTACTCATTCATCTTTGTGTGCTTAGATTAATATTTAAGGTTGAATTTATACTGTAGTATAGTATCATGTTGAGTTTATAATTTCTAGTGAAAAATCCACAATATAGGTAGAAAGGATAGTAGTTTATAGTTAGATTCGGGAGCACGCGGCTCAATAATTTGAAGATAGAATTGCGCCGTAGGGATTTAATATGCAATACAAGAACCTTTTATAATAGGGAATGACAAATAATCACACATTGACATATAATGAATCCAAAATATGTAAATCAGCACAATAGTGAAGAACATGTGGTACATATATAGTTGAAGACTCCTAATATTTAAAGCAATTGTGTAGACTGTAGTCATCTACTTTTCTCATGTATACTATCCATCGCCACTTTTGAAATACTAAGTATTGTATATTCTTAGGTACTTTTGGGAGTAACTAGAACTTTTATGTAATTTTTTTCACATCTGTCACATATTTTTCTCAAATAAGTAAAATATAAAATGTGTAAAGATGTGAGAAGGAGCACTACAAAGGATTTGACTAAGTATATGTCTTTTTATGTTACTTAAAGATACATCAAAATTGTGAAAGCATGCATACCTTTTTC
Organism: Beta corolliflora; assembly: GCA_947648045.1. Classification (NCBI taxonomy): domain Eukaryota; kingdom Viridiplantae; phylum Streptophyta; class Magnoliopsida; order Caryophyllales; family Amaranthaceae; genus Beta; species Beta corolliflora. The sequence continues at coordinate 153,782 of CANSZD010001810.1, forward strand.
GCAGTAACAAGTAGAGTAGAACAAAGAAATGACACCATAAAGAGTGAATATAGTTTTCCATGATTCCAAATGCATCATGGTATAGTATTCGTTTAGCCTTTGGAGTAGTAACAACAATATAGAATTTGCTTCTAGCACGAGTTTTATATCCTAAACTAGCCAATCATACAAATAATACTCCAACTTCCAACTTCCAACCTCCACGCACCGTTCTGGGACCCAAAATTTAGGCATATATTTCAAGCTAGCTAGATAAAAAGAATTAAGTGCATTGGTTAGTAGATGTAATCCTAAAAGTAAAAGATGCATTTAATAGCGTGTGACGGTAGTTATAGAAAGAGAAGTAAGAGAGAGAGAGGGGGGAGGGTGCATATATATTAATATAGCAATTAAGATATTAACTACTCCCTCCGTCTCATAATATAGTGTTTGCATTCTTCTTTGGATGTTCCAAAATATTGTACCTATTTTCTTTTTTATCAATTTGTTTGGACTAAATTATCCTTCATTTCTACATAAATTTTCCAAAATACTCCTACCTTTCTTTCAAAATATGTGTCCCTATTTATTGTTTTACACCATTCCAAGTAACGTTTATTGCTTTTTCATTTTATTTTAAAGGAAAAAGAAAAAAAAACTAGTTTCAAGACAAAAGTACCCAAAAAACATTTACTTAAACATATATATTTTTTGAGAAATCCTAAAACTCCTTCCATTTTCCTTAATTCTCGTAAAAAATGATATGTGAGTACTATATTATGGGACGGAGGGACCGAGGGAGTATAAAGTAAAATTCATTCAGTTCCAAATATTAGCCATTAATTAACACTTCCATCTTTGTTTTCATAATTACTTTTTCATATTATATTGCCTCATATCAACAAGTTACAGTTCAATATTAGTGGTATCAACAAACTAAATCAATAGATCACTCACCAATGTTCATAAGTCCCTGTAGAGCTTGAGGGTGGTTCTAATTCAACTTATTTGCCTACATGAACTTATGTGAATTTAAAAGGACTTAGACTTTATCCCAACTTATATGAACTTATGTGAACTTATTAGACGTTATTTTGTGAGATCGAGTGTTGGACCTTATTTTTTGCTTATTTTTGCTGAACTGAACTTATCTGAAATTATTTGTGATAAGTCAATAATAGTTGTTATTTTAGGTGCATTTCTAAGTCTCATTTAGCCTAGTTTAGAGCATTTAGGACTAACTCTTTCATCATTTTGGCTTCTTTTAGCTCGATGGCACTTCACGAGGTATTTTGTGGCGTTTGAGTTAATTTTCAGGTTAATCAAGCATATTGAATATCTTGTGACGAGTTAGGGATGCATGATCATGATGACAGGCAGAAGCAGGTCAACACGGACGTGTCATATGTGACACGTCCGTGTCATTTCCTTGGATCACGAAGAAACGCCACTGATCTCAGCTTTCTAGGGCGACACGTCCGTATCACCCTCTTCTTAGCAAATCAGTTTGAAACTGATATTAGCTTCCCAGGGCAACACGACCGTGTCATATGTGACACGTCCGTGTTGCTCCTTTTTTCCCAAGTCAGGAACTTTTCATTTTACGACTAATATTGTAATATAAGGTCGACACCTCCGTGTCATATTTGACACGTCTGTGTCGACCTGCTTTCCTTCGGGATTTAATTAAGTTGTTTTATTATTTTAGGAAACTATAAATACCTTCTTAGTGATATTATTTCGGCACTTTGGTTTAATTATTCAATTTTTAGAGAGCTTTTGAGAGATAAACTCCATTGTTAACTTTGAGATCTACAATTTTGCTACCTTGGATTATTTTCATTGAAGTAAACACTAGTAGAATAATTGCTTATTGCTGCGGTAGTATTGCTGCGGTTTTACCCATACGCAGCAATATATCACGTAGAAAGAAAAAGTAAAATATAAAATAAACATATTGCTGCGGTTTCGAGCAAAAACCGCAGCAATATGGTTTCAACTGAAAATTTTTGAAAAAAAGTTGACTTTTTGACCAGATATATTGCTGCGGTTTGTGGCAAAAACCGCAAAGAATATATTAAAATAATAATATTTTAATATATTGCTTTGCGGTTTTTGCCACAAACCGCAAGCAATATGTCTGCGCCAGAATATTAAAATATTATTTTTTTATATTAAAATTTGAACCTATTGCTTGCGGTTTTTAGTAAAAACCGCAAAGAATAGGCTATTTTAAGTATAAAAAAAATGTGCGGCCCAATTAGGGTTTTGTTCCTCTTTCCTTTTTATAACTCATCAGTCGTTCCCACACAACTCATTCCCTCTCTCCTCACTCTCCTCTCTCCTCTCTCCTCTCTCATTATTTGTCTGGACTTCGCCGGACTTCGCTCGTCGTTCCCCCATTGGTTCCCCTCTCTCTTCTTCACGCTTCCTCTGTTTCCTTCTTCTTCAAGTCTTTCTCTCTACTCAACTCACCAATCTCCGGCACATTGAACGATCGGCGTCGCTCCTCGCTCAACCAAACGAAGCCCGACGTGACGTCCCAAACGAAATCGTCGCTTGACCACTCGAAGCCGCCAATCTCCAGCGTCATTAATAGCGGGTGATTACCTTCGATTTTTCAGCAAATTTTGTTTGTTAATTTCGAGTTATAATTTCATATATATCATTTCTACTTATTACACATCAAAGAGAAAAAAAAAGACTTGTTCGGGCATTTAATTTTTGTGGGTTTTGTGTTTGGATTTTGTAATATTTTGTGGGTTTTGTGTTTGGATTTACTTGTTCTTTGTTGGATTGAATATGACCTTTGTGTTAAGTGATAAAGTTGATAACCCTGATATATTGTGAAATTTTTTGTTTTGTTTTGTGGGTTGTCCGCCAAGTGTAAGATGGGATTTTTATTGTTTCGATTTTGGATTGTACGGTGAACGGCGAAGTAAAGGGCGTGTAGGGGTGGCGGTGGTAGCGACTGTGTGCGAAGAGGAGAGAAAGTGAAGCGACGTGACGGGGGTGCCGAGGTGAGGGGGTGTCGAGGCGAGCAGGCGAGAGGAGGGGGAAGAGGGGGTGGCCGCCGGGCGGCGTTTGGTGGTGGTGCGGTTGGAGTTCTCCGGTGGTGGTCGAAAGGTGGGGTTGTGGTGGTTGTATGGTGGATGTAGTGGAGGCTGAAAAAAAAACAAAGGATTATAATTGAAATTTTAACTCATTTTGTTTCGAATTAATTCTGAATTTTGTTGTTGATTTGTGATGAAAATTTCTTTTTTCAATTTAATTTTTTTTGTTAATTTTGTAGATCTAATTGTATATGTATTTTAGGTGTATGGTGAATTAAATTAATTTGTATATATATTTTTAGATATCATTTGTATATATTTTTTTAGATCTTATATATGTGTATTTTTTTATTTCAACATAAAACTTATAAAGTCAAATGTATAATGTTGTAGTTATGTAATTTGTCAATTAATTTGACGCTTGAATGAATTCCAATAAATTTGGTTGTGGTTTTGAAAATGATGTGTGGGTATAGATGTGTAGGACTAATATATGACATTATAAATGTATAATTTTTTTTTTATAAAAAAAAGCAACCTATTGCTGCTGTTGTTGGTAAAAACAGCAGCAATAGGTGAGTCTATTGCTGCTGTTTTTACTAACAACAGCAGCAATAGGTTATTTTTTTAATTTTTTTTTGTTATTGACACTACCTATTGCTGCGGTTTTGGGTAAGAACCGCAGCAATAGGTGTAACATATTGCTGCGGTTTGTTCCAAAAACCGCAGCAATATCTTGGTCTATTGCTGCGGTTTAAAACCGCAGCAATAGGTTAATTACCTATTGCTGCGCCCTGAATTGCTGCGCGGTCAAAACCGCCGCAATATGCCACTTAATAACCGCAGCAATAAGCATTTATTCTACTAGTGAAAAGACTAAATTTTTCTAATTCTCTCTCTTTATTTATTATTATGTTTGCTTATTTATTATTGATTTGTTTTGTTATTGCAATTATGAGTGAGTAGTTACATGATCTAGGGTTAAGTTGAACCCTAGCAATATTTAATGCATGAATTCCTCCCTAATCCCAATTTAATGTGATTAACGGTCCTTGCTTGATTGAATTGTATTTATTTTCATTATCATACTAGGGATAGGTGGTATTGAATTGAGTCCTTATGTCTTGTTTTCAATGGGAATTGAATTTAGATGGATTGGTTGATTCAATCAAGGGTATGAATATCTCTATGGGAATAAGTAGATAGGATTACTAGGAGTTTATATTGTGATGATTTGCTTAATGTCTCTTTTCTTGCATGATTCCATGGGAACGGGTTTGAGTGCTTGATTAGATTAGCCATTGGTACTCGGGAGAGGTCTTTGGTATTTGTAGGTTGCATTACTCCTTTTGGACTATTGATTGCATTATTTGGGATGGGAATTATTCATGCATTACTCGTGCTAGTGGGGATACTTAATTTTAGATGTCTTTATTAATTGATTTTACCTCGTGTGCTATTGCTAGTTGTTATAGTTTAGTGTTAGTATTAGTTAACATCCTTTTCACCGTTGTTTGTCACGTGTTTAGTTAAATTGAGTCAAGATACCTAGTGTTTGGTACCGTTTGTCTCTGTGTATTCGACCTTGACTTACTTTGCTACATAGTTAGGAGGATTAGTTAGGATTATCTTTGTTAGGTGCGCGACACGCCTATCAAATTTTGGCGCCGTTGCCGGGGACTAACGGTATGAGATTAGTTTATCCTTGATTTATTTAGCTAAACTTATTTTTGTTTGATCATTGTTACTCTTTTTGTTGTTTGATTTTTTTCCCTCTTTCAGTCTTTTTGTTGCATGCGCACTCGTAGCAAGGGTTCAGAATATCTAGCTACGTTTGATCGCGAGATTGAAGCTACAGCAAGGAGATTAGGAGGTCAACGAAGAAGATAACAACAAAGATCAACAATGGGAGATGAAACACCACCAAAGTCTCTACGGGAATATGCTATGCTCGATGAGACCACCACCACTATTACCAGGCCAACCACCACTGCAACACACTTCGAGCTTAAGCCGCAATTTATTCAATTTATTTCATAGGACTCTTATGCGGGAACACCAAAAGAGAGCCCTGCTGATCATTTGGCTAACTTTCTAGAGAAGTGTAATACTTTGAAACTAACAAATGTTTCTGATGACCTGATTCGTTATTGTGCTTTTTCTTTTTCTCTTAGGGATGAAGCAAAAGAGTGGTTGAAAGAAGAAGAAGAAGTGAGGAAGATGGCTACATGGCCAGAACTGAAAAAAGCCTTTCTCTACAAGTTCTTCCCTCCTATGAGAACTTCAAAGTTCAGAAATGAGATATCTGGTTTTCAATAACATGAATTGGAGTCTCTCTATGAGGCATGGCAGAGATACAAGGCTTTGCAAAGACAATGCCCACACCATGGTATTCCTTAGTGGTTATTGATTCAGACATTCTACAATGGTCTGAAGCATGATGTTAGAAGTTCTATTGATGCCGCATCTGGCGGTACTTTCATGGCCAAAACTCCGGAAGCTGCTAAGACATTGTTGGATGATATGGCTGCCAACAATTATTTGAATGATTGGAGTGTGTCTCGTGAAGCCCCTAAAAGGGGAGGTAAGTATGAGGTTGATGCTATTGCTACTTTAACTAACGCTGTGCAAGTTTTGACAGCTAAGGTTGACCAATTGAGTAGCGGAACAATAGCACCTGTTTGTGAGATTTGTGAAGTGCAAGGTCACTCATTGAATGAGTGTCAATACAACACCACGGGAGCAATAACTGAGCAAGCTAATACCCTCCTAAACACAAACACAAGACCATAAAACAACCCAAACACATATAACCCATGTTGGAAGAATCATCCAAATTTCTCCTACAAAAATAACCTACCCCAACCTCCACACACAAACTACTATCAACCACCCAGCTTTCAACAATGACCACCTTTCAACTCTTCCTCCTCATCCTCTAGATCAAACCTTGAGACTATCATGGAGAATTTAGCTTCGTCTCAAGCAAAGCAAGTTGAATACCAAGCAAAGCAAAATGAATTATTCAGCAACTCTCTCCAACAAATCAATGCTCATAATAAGTTGATGGAGAATCAGATGACCCAACTTGCCCAACAAATTAGTCATCTCTCTAAACCTTCCGGCCAACTTCTGGGGCAAACCGAACCAAATCCTAAGGGGCATATCCATGCCATCTCATTGAGGAGCGGTAAAGAATTGCAAGAGCCTACAAAGAAGGTGACTGAGCAAAAGAAAAATGCAGAAGAGGTCATAAGGTTGAGTGAAGAAGATAAAGGTGAGAAGCTTGTGGAAGATGAAACTAAGAAGACTGAGAAACTGGAACCCACTGTCATCCCTATTGAACCATACAAGCCACCTGTTCCATTACCTCAAAGATTGGCACAGGCAAAACTTGAAAAAATGTATGGGAAGTTACTTGATATCTTGAAGAAGCTGCACATCAACATCCCTTTCTTGGATGCTATTTCTGAGATGCCTTCTTATGCTAAGTTTTTGAAAGACATGCTCTCTAACAAAAGAAAGATTGAAGAGAATGTCATTGTTTCACTAACAGCTAAGTGTAGTGGTATTTTGCAGAATAAGCTTTCAGAGAAGCTAGGAGATCCAGGAAGCTATTCTATTCCAGTTAAACTTGGTGATATTGCTATCAAGAATGCTTTGTGTGATCTTGGGGCTTGTGTTAGTCTCATGCCTTTATCAATCTGCAAGAAACTCAACATGGGTGAACTAAAACCCACACGCATCTCTCTCTAACTAGCGGACAAAACAGTCAAGTTTCCACTTGGTATCCTTAAGGATGTTCCTCTTCGCGTGGGTAAATTCTTTATACCATGCGACTTTGTTGTTATGGAGATGGAAGAAGATGCACATGTTCCCATCATCCTTGGGAGACCCTTTTTAGCTACTGCTGGAGCCATTATTGATATGAAGAAGGGTAAAATCACCTTTGAAGTAGGTGAAGAGAAAATGGAGTACACTCTCACAAACTCCATGAATTGTCCTTCAATGGGAGAAACTGTTTATAGAGTGGATGCTCTTGATGAGGTGATAGAAGCCAATGCTTTCAGTTTGCAACTTGATGACTCGCTACAAACTGTCTTGATGGGTAGTGCTGATGAGGAAGATTGGGAGACCAAGGAATACAATAGACTTCTAGAGGAGACACGAGCCATTGAATCTGAAAATCCTATCAAGGAGATATTGAGCTCGGGGGAAACTAAGGAGAGTACTACGCCTCCTAAGGTAGAACTAAAACCTCTTCCCTCAAATTTAAAATATGTATTCATGGGTCCCAATGACACTTACCCTGTTATTGTTAATTCTGAGCTTGATGACATTCAAATTGAAAAACTACTTGTTGTTTTGAGAAAGTATAAGAATGTTATTGGGTACACCATTGATGATATTAAGGGTATTGATCCCTCATTTTGCATGCATAAAATTATTCTTGAGGACGAACATGCTTCTTCTATAGAATCTCAACGACGACTAAATCCAAATATGATGGAAATAGTCAAGAAAGAGGTTCTTAAATTGCTTGATGCAAGTATAATCTATTCTATCTCTGATAGTAAGTGGGTTAGCCCTGTCCAAGTAGTCCCCAAGAAAGGAGGCATGACCGTTGTCAAGAATAACCAAGGTGCGCAAGTTCCCACTAGAACTGTGACAGGGTGGCGTATGTGTATTGATTATAGGAGATTGAATAAGGCCACCCGAAAGGATCATTTCCCCCTTCTTTTTATTGATCAGATGTTGGAAAGGTTGGCAAAACATTCTTTTTTCTGTTGGTTGGATGGATACTCCGGTTTTTTTCAAATTCCTATTCATCCAAGTGACCAGGAAAAAACTACTTTTACATGTCCTTATGGCACCTTGGCATATCGAAGGATGCCATTTGGATTATGTAATGCTCCTGCCACTTTTCAGCGTTGCATGATGGCAATTTTCTCAAGTCTTATTGAGAACTCTATGATGGTGTTTATGGATGACTTTTCCGTCTATGGAACATCCTTTGATGTTTGCCTTGCTAATTTACAAAAGGTGCTCCATAGATGTCAAGAAGTTAATTTGATTCTCAATTGGGAAAAATGTCATTTCATGGTGCAACAGGGAGTTGTTTTGGGTCATGTTGTTTCTCATCGAGGCATCGAAGTCGACAAAGCAAAGATAGAGGTCATTGAGCGTTTACCACCTCCTAACTCTGTCAAAGGAGTAAGGAGCTTTCTTGGTCATGCGGGCTTCTACCACCGCTTCATAAAAGAATTTTCAAAAATTGCTCGACCTCTAACTGAACTTTTAGGCAAAGATGTCCCTTTTGTGTTTTCTGATGCTTGTACTGAGGCTTTTCGCAGGTTAAAAGAAGCTCTCATCTTTGCCCCTATCATTCAATCGCCTGACTAGAATCTTCCTTTTGAGATCATGTGCAATGCTAGTGACTACGATATGGGGGCATTATTGGGTCAAAGGAAGGATGGCAAACTCCATGCCATCTACTATACAAGTAAGACTCTTACTCCGACCCAGATGAACTATGCCACAACTGAAAATGAATTGTTAGCAGTGGTATATGCTATGGAAAAGTTTCGATCTTATTTGGTGGGGTCGAAGGTGATAATTCACACTGATCATGTGGCACTTAAGTATTTGATGAGCAAGAAAGATGCTAAGTCCCGCTTGATTCGGTGGATTTTGTTGCTACAAGAGTTTGACTTGGAGATTCGAGACAAGAAAGGAGATGAAAATGTTCTTGCATATCACCTTTCTCGACTTGTCCTTGATATTATGAGGATTTTCCAATTGATGATACATTTCCTGATGAGCAACTCCAAGCTCTAGCCACTACGGAGATCCCATGGTATGCTGATATAGCCAACTATTTGGCTAGTGACACTATTCCTCATGGCTACTCATCGCAGCAAAAGAAGAATTTCTTTAAGGAGGTGAGGAGATACTTTTGGGATGATCCCTTTCTTTACAAGTCTTGTGCAGATGGGGTGATTAGAAGGTGTATTCCTGGAAATGAGGTATCACCTATTATATCTCATTGTCATGATTTACCTTGTGGAGGCCATGCTAGTACTAATAAAACTGCAGCGAAAATTCTTCAATGTTCATTCTTGTGATTAGGGGTGTAAATGATGCGAGTCGAGTTCGAGTTTAAGCTAGCTCGACTCGACTCGTTAGCCTTTCGAGTCGAGCTCGAGTTGAGTCGAGCTCACTCAAGTCGAGTTTGACCGAGTTTTGACCGAGCTTTGACCGAGTCGAGTTTTGACCGAGTAGATTTCGAGTAGCTTGCAAGTGTCTCATGTTAAAAGCAACCCTAAGGTAGAAAAATGTTGAAGTTAGGTATTTTGCTATTGATAATTGGGTTTTCGCGCTTCTCACGAGTTTTCGAGTCGAGTATCGAGTTGCTCAACTTGACTTGCTCAACTCGACTTGCCAACATCTCGAGTCGAGCTCATTCGAGTTGAGTTTTGACCGAGTATTGACCGATCAGTCGAGCTCGAGTAGCTCGCGAGTTGTCTCGTCTCATTTACACCCCTACTTGTGATCGATGTTAAAGGACGGGAAATCTTACCCGTCGGAATGAGATGCCTCTCAATACCATTCTTGAAGTTGAGATATTTGATGTGTGGGGTGTGGATTTCATAGGGCCGTTCCCTTCTTCTTATGGGAATAAGTATATTTTGGTTGTTGTTGATTATGTCTCCAAATGGGTGGAAGCTCTTGCTTCTCCCACTAATGATGCTCATGTGGTTAGTACATTCTTCAAGAAGACTATTTTCCCTCGCTTTGGCATTCCACGGGTTTTGATTAGTGATGGAGGTAAGCATTTTTTGGAGAATAAATTTGAAGCTATGCTTAAGAAGTATGGTGTGTATCATAGGGTGGGACTTTCATATAGGGGTGTTAACGAGCCGAGCCGAGACCGAACATGGCCAGGCTCGGCTCGGCTCGAGAATGTGAGGGTCCGAGCTCGAAGCTCGTCGAGCTCGAAAATTCGGGCTCGGCTCGAGCTCGAAAAAAAAAATCTTCAGCTCGGCTCGAGGCTCGGCTCGAGAGAGTTTGCGAACTGTTTGGCTCGAAAAAGCTCGAGAATGTTTCCAATACATTTCAGCACACTTGCTTCGTGCATTATTCCAATTTCCAGCTTTTTACCATAAACACATTAAATATTGGTGACAGTTGCTGCAAATTAAAAGAGTTGAAAGATTGTATTCTATAAAAAACTAAAACAAGGAAAAATTATGAACCCTAAATTATACAAAACACAGGAAATAAACAAATTTATAATCAAACAAAAATTACAAACCAAATATACAAACTAAACGAACTAAATAAATTAAATATACAAAAACAAAATTAAAACAACAACTAACTATATACGAAAAAAAAAAACGAAGCCTAACTCCAAAAAGAAACTAGATCTGGAATTTTCGAGGAGGCTTTGTTGGTCTTGATTGTTGAGCGGAGTTCTTCGAGTGACAGTTGACGAACAACTTCAATGAACGCGACGAAGACGGTGGATGGTGCGGAGTTCGACGATGAAGTTGTGTATCCGGGGATTCGAACCCAAGTTCAGAAGACGAAGATGGTTGAGGGTTGGCTTTCGCGTGGTGGTTCGTTGGCGGTTGAAGACGATGGTTCGGGGAGAAGGTTGAGGGTTGGCTTTCGCGTGGTGGTTCGTTGGCGGTTGAAGACGATGGTTCGGGGAGATCAAAAGACGAAGAGGGTGTGAGGAGGGAGGGAGATCCGAAGAGGGTGTGAGGAGGGAGGAGATCCGAAGAGGAGAGAGAGGGGAGTGGGGTTTGGCAGGTGAGAGAGGGAGAATGGGGGGAGATCAGTATTGAGGGAGTTAGGGTTTTTTTTCGGGGGTAATAAAAGTTAGCTAGGGATTGTTGGGCTACTTGGGCTTGGGCGACAAAGTGGGTTGAGATAATTATGTTTTTTTAAGTGAAAATCCAAGTTGGGTTAAAAATCAATGTATAAAATTTGTATATTAAAAATTTTCGAACATGTTTGCGAGCTTTCGAGTCGAACTCCATTAGGCTCAGGCTCAGCTCGTTAAGGTCGCGAGCCGAGCCCGAACTCGAGCCGAGCCCTCTCGAGCCGAGCTTTGACCGAGCTTTGACCGAGCCGAGCTCGAACAGTTTGCGAGCCACCCAGGCTCATTAGCACCCCTACTTTCATATCACCCACAAACTAGTGGCCAAGTGGAGATTTCCAACCGTGCGATCAAAACCATCTTAGAGAAGACGGTTGCGAGAACGCGCAAAGATTGGGCTGCTAAACTTGATGATGCATTATGGGCTTACATAACAGCGTTCAAAACTCCTATAGGTACCACCCCCTATCGCCTGGTTTATGGAAAAGCATGCCATCTTCCTGTTGAGTTAGAGCACCGTGCATTTTGGGCTGTAGAGAGCCTCAATTTCGACTCTCAAATGGCGGGTGAGAAGAGATTCCTTCAACTTAATGAGCTTGATGAACTTCGGCTTGATGCTTATGAGAGTTCTAGGTTGTACAAGGAGAAAACTAAGAGATGGCATGGCAAAGGCATTGTGAGAAGAGAGTTCAAGGAAGGAGACTTGGTTCTCCTTTTCAATTCCCGTCTTAAGCTCTTTCCTGATAAACTCCGTTCGCGGTGGTCGGGTCCATTCAAAGTTTGCAAGGTTTTCCCTTATGGCTCAGTGGAACTATGGAACCGACAGGATGGTACTTTTAAGGTCAATGGCCACAGATTGAAACATTACAGAGCTGGAGACCCTATTGCTGAGAGAGTTGACATCATACTCTCCATCCCTACATCTGATTGATAATCGAGGAGGTCGAGCTAATGACCTTAAAAACTAGCGCTTATTGGGAGGCAACCCAATTTTCTTCCCTTTTTCCTTTCTCTTCTACCTCTCATTTCACTTTAGTTCTTTTCTTTTATTTTTCATTTTTTAGACTTTTCTTTTTTTTATATATATATTCTCATATTTTCGTTTACTAACACTCCAGAGAAAAAATAAATAAATAAATAAAAAATTATTTCGTGTTGTGCTGCTACAGGTCAACACGGACGTGTTAAAAACGACACGTCTGTGTCGCTCGAAAAACCCCGAACCAGTAGCTACTGATTTGGCAGCAACAGTTTAACACGGATGTGTCTATAACGACACGTCCGTGTCGCTCGCAAAAATCGCAGGCAGTACCTACTGTTTTGAGAACAGCAGGTCAACACGGCGTGTCGACCTGCAGTCTGGTATTTTAAACCCGAGTTTGGGTTTTATTTTCTCTCACTCCCCTCATAATTTTCGAGCCCCCTTCTTCATTTCTTCCTCCTCTCTCCCTCTCTACACCTTCCTTCATCTTCTCCATACTCCATTGTTTTCTTCTCTCTCTCCTCACTACTCTTACCAAATTTCTCCCTCAACCTTTTCTTCACATCCTTTTTCTATTCCATTGACAATCTCCATTCTATTTCTTCCATCCTTCTTCAAACCCTAGAAATTGAATTGGGAAAACTTTCTATTGAGTCAATTGGAGCTCCTTTGGTCACTCAATCACCTTCACTAGCACAAATTGAAAGCAAGGAACGTTCATAGCGGGATTTACTCCCACGACATTGTTGGTAACATCTCTCTTTTCTCACTACCTTGTGAAATTGCGAATTTACCTCCATTGTTGAGTACTAATTATTTGTGTTATTTGCAAATTGCTTGGATATTGTGTTTTTTTGTGCTATTTGTGATTTGCTCTTTGGTGATTTTTGGGATTTGCTATTGGGTGCTATTTGTGGCTTGATCCTAGATTGGTGGTGATCTTGTGTCTTGGTTGTTTTCGATTGTGGTTGGTTGTTTTTTTCGCTTTGATTGCAATTTGCTTGTTTAACCATGGGTCCTAGACCTAGGAGAAACGAACCCCGAAACACTTCCACCATAAATCTTCGCAACCGCTCCCCCACCACCTCCTCCACCTCCCTTGGATCCCCCCGTTGTTGAGACTTATGGTATAGCCTTCACCAACCCGAACCACATGCAAAACTACCTGCGCATCTCGCGCCGACGCCTTAGGCCTACCCGCTTCTTTGACTCGACCGCGGTAGAAGTCTTTGGTATTGAGAATGATGTCCGACAATTATTTCACTCTATGGGTTGGGATAATTGGCTAACTCTTCATTCCCCGACCTATGCCCGTTTGACCTACGAGTTCTTTTCTACATTGCATGTGCATAGGGCCACCGATAAGTCCCCTCGGAAGCTTTCCTTCCAAATGATGGGCAATCAACATACCCTCACCATTAAGCAAGTCTCTGAGGCTTTTGGTTGGCCGAGAGGTGGCCAAATTGGCCCCCATCATCTCTACTCTCGCCGGTTCAACCCAGGTGCACTCGGCGCCTCCTTACATCCCGGTTCACTTATGACCCCCGGACTTCTAAGGCCACCGGGATTATCAACCCTGGCTTTCGCTATGTTCATCGACTACTTGCTAGTACCTTGTTTACTAGGGGGGAAAGTTCCGGGGTTGTTTCTTTGAGGGAACTATATTTTTTATGGCATATGACTCAGGGGGATAGACGTCTTGTGCCTTCTATGTGGCTCATGGACCATTTGGATGATGTCAGAAAGGGTAATGGGGAGATTGCCATTGGGGGTCTGATTTCTATCCTTGCTATATATCTTGGCTATGATCTTTCTAACATGGCAGCTGTACCTGAGAGACACGTCTTAATTTACGCTCTCTCCGCGCTATGCATTAGATAGCCGAGCAGGATAATGTCTCTGGGTATGTTTGGTTGGTCAGTCAGCGAACCTATGCATATCTTCCTAACCCAGAGGCGACTGTGATCTACCTCCCGGAGAACTGGATCTTCCAGCCCGACTTTGAGAGACAACCCGTTGCTGACCCTCATGGAGATCCTATGGATGAGGATCCGGGTGCCGCCACCCCCACTGCTGCTGATGTTCCATCCTCGTCCTCTTCTTCTGTGGAGCAGCATCTAGCCTCTCTGCAGAGTGGTTTTGGTGACTTACGCTTAGAGGTCCTGTCTCTCAGGTATGATGTCCACAACCTCACTCAGTCTAACCTTGCTATTGATGCTCATCTTCAGTCTCTGCAGGGTAGCTATGATACGATGGTATCTGAGTTCCAGGGTTTCCGTTCTGACTTCCAGAGTTGGACTCGCCATGCTGGATGGCCTCTGGGTAGTTATGGTACCTTTCCTCCTCCTCCACCTTGAGTTTTGTTTCTCCCCTCTCCTTGTCACATTGAGGACATTGTGACATGCTAGCTTGGGGGAGGTCCTCTACTCTTCATCTCTTGTACATTGTAGGCAATTTAAATCGTTGGCATGCTAGTTTTTGCATTTTAGGTTGCATTTAGGATTGATCTCTGCTGATAGTACACACTAAGCTTGGTTCTATGCTCATCTCTATGTGAAGTCTAAGCATGATTTGAATAACTCTGAACTATTTTTTATCCCTCCTTGCTCGTTGTGATTTGAATGGTTTTTGGTAAGACGGTTTGATCCTCCCAAGGGAGACTTGACTATACTTGGTAGCCAAAAATCTACCTAGTGAGGTTACTTGAGCCTAATGGACTAACATCTTTTTAGTCCCTCTTTTAATGTGTGATGCTCTTCCTTGCCTATTATTCTCTAGAACTTGCATTGATACTCCTCGATACCGCATTGACTTGTGTATGTATTGAGTATGATTGAGGCAATTGCTGTTTTCTGAGCTACATAGCCAAATGCCACCTACATTGATTACTCCCTTTTTGTCACCCCTTTGAGCCTAGCTTGTTTCTTTTGATTAACTACATCTTTAGCCCTTTACCTTGTCCTACCTAGGGGATTATGAAGCTATGTTGATGAAGTTAAGTGTGACGTTGGAGATATTTTGTGGTGTTTGATGTGATATAATGCTTGTTTGGAACTCATGATCTGTGTTGAGTTCACCTCCTCATAGTTACTTTCTTTGAAACTCCTATTGATTTCCTCTTGTAGATGGTTTGTTAAATCCTTTATTGAAAAAAAAAAACAAAGAAAACAAAAGAAAGATTGTGATTTATGTTTTTAGTGCGCAATAAAAGGAAATTGGAGTTTATAGTTGAGGAGTTATGAATTAGCTAATGAGAAAAAGAAAATGAAGTGAAATTAAAATGTGTGTGTTTGAGGTTTGGCAATTGTTGTCAAAGTGTGTGAAAAAGCTTCACTTTCCCCTTTGAGCACCACTTTTCTAGAACTTCCCACACCCATACCTTAAGCCTTCATTACAACCCATATGAAGTCCTCATGATTCTTTGCATATAACGTAGTCCCGTAGCGGTGGAGAGTTATAAGATGTGCAAGCTTATGGTAGGATATAGTCAATGGAATGAAGCCTTGAGCGATTATTTGACCCTTTCATACACATGATTGTTGTGTGCACGACTAGAGTGAGGGTTATCATGTATGGTCAAGGCAAGCTTGGGGAGTAAAGTGGTAAGATTGGTTGTCAAGTCACAATTATGAGATTTAGGACTTGGATTGAATAGTTTTGTGTTTATTCCCTTCATGGTTTCATTTTCACAATGAAGATTGATTTGAAAGCCTTGTTGTGTGTGTGCTTGAAGAGTTTTGTCTTACTTTTCCCTATATTTCAAATTGGATTGCTTGAGGGCAAGCATTTATATAGCATGGGGGAGTTTGATAAGTCAATAATAGTTGTTATTTTAGGTGCATTTCTAAGTCTCATTTAGCCTAGTTTAGATCATTTAGGACTAACTCTTGCATCATTTTGGCTTCTTTTAGCTCTATGGCACTTCATGAGGTATTTTGTGGTGTTTGAGTTAATTTTCAAGTTAATCAAGCATATTAAATATCTTGTGACGAGTTGGGGATGCATGATCATGATGATAGGTCGGGCGAGTCAACACGGACGTGTCATATGTGACACGTCCGTGTTATTTCCTTGGATCACGAAGAAACGCCACTGATCTCAGCTTTCTAGGGCGACACATCCGTGTCAATTTTGACACGTCCGTGTCAACCCTCTTCTCAGCAAATCAGTTTGAAACCGATATTAGCTTCCTAGGGTAACACGTCTGTGTCATATGTGACACGTCCATGTTGCTCCTTTTTTCCCAAGTCATAAACTTTTCATTTTACGACTGATATTGTAATATAAGGTCGACACCTCCGTGTCATATTTGACACGTCCATGTCGACCTGCTTTCCGTCGGAATTTAATTAAGTTGTTCTATTATTTTAGGAAACTATAAATACCTTCTTAGTGATATTATTTCGGCACTTAGGTTTAATTATTCAGTTTTTAGAGAGCTTTTGAGAGATAAACTCCATTGTTAACTTTGAGATCTACAATTTTGCTACCTTGGATTATTTTCATTGAAGTAAAAGACTAAGTTTTTCTAATTCTCTCTCTATATTTATTATCATGTTTGCTCATTTATTATTGATTTGTTTTGTTATTGCAATTATGAGTGAGTAGTTCCATATTCTAGGGTAAAGTTGAACCCTAGCAATGTTTAATGCATGAATTCCTCCCTAATCCCAATTTAATGTGACTAACGGTCCTTACTTGATTGAATTGTATTTATTTTCATTATCATACTAGGGATAGGTGGTATTGAATTGAGTCCTTATGTCTTGTTTTCAATGGGAATTGAATGTAGATGGATTGGTTGATTCAATGAAGGATATGAATATCTCTATGGGAATAAGTAGATAGGATTACTAGGACTTTATATTGTGATGCTTTGCTTAATGTCTCTTTTCTTGCATGATTCCATGGGAATAGGCTTGAGTGCTTGATTAGAGTAGCCATTGGTAGTCAGGAGAGGTCTTTGGTATTTTTAGGGCGCATTACTCCTTTTGGACTATTGATTGCGTTATTTGGGATGGGAATTATTCATGCATTACTCGTGCTAGTGGGGATACTTAATTCTAGATGCCTTTATTAATTGATTTTACCTCGTGTGCTATTGCTAGTTGTTATAGTTTAGTGTTTGTATTAGTTAACATCCTTTTCACCGTTGTTTGTCACGTGTTTAGTTAAATTGAGTCAAGATACCTAGTGTTTGGTACCGTTTGTCTCTGTGGATTCGACCATGACTTACCCTGCTACATAGTTAGGAGGATTAGTTAGGATTTATCTTTGTTAGGTGCGCGACACGCCTATCAATTTGCACTTATCTATACTTATTAGACCTTATTTGTCCTTATCTGGACTTGTAGAATTTTTTTTTATAAGGACTGATAATAAGGTGAACAAAACATGCCCTGAATCCATGAAGTTATAAGCTCAAAATTAAATATTTCATTCGTTCTTTATTAATTGCAACATATTTGTTTGACTCACTTTTTAACGAAATGAAAAAGATGGTGGGGTAGGACCAAAAGTGTGGGTAGTTGATGAGAGTTTTAGTTAGCTATAGTAAGGGCAATTCAGACCATTTGACTAGCTTTTCTTACCAATAGGGGAATTGTTGTAATTAATATGAAGCTACCTAAAGTAGTACTCCCTCCGTTTTTTTTAATCTATACATTGTGTTTTGCACAAGATTAGGCAATGTCTCTTTCAAACTTTATTGAGGATATTTTTAGACCATTTAATACTCCCTCCATTTTTTTTAGTTGCTACATTGTCTATTGCACAAGAGTTTAGGCAATATCACTTTTAAGCTTTTTGAATGGTACTTTTTGATCCATTCAATGTAAAATAATGGGAAAAAGTGTAAAAGTAGTACTTTTCGATGGAAAAAGAGAAAACAAGTACAATAGTATTACTTTTTGGTGGGCCAAGTACCCTATATAAGGAAAGTTTAAACAATGTAGCAATTAAAAAGAAACAACCACTTAAAGAAAATATAGCAATTAAAAAAAGGAGGGAGTATAAAATAAGAGGAAAAATTGAAAAAATAGTACTTTTTGTTGGATTTGGGGGGAAAAAGTGAAAAAACATATTACTTTTTGGTGGGCCAAGTACCCTAAATAAGGAAAATTTAAACAATGTAGCAATTAAAAAGAAACAATTATTTAAGGAAGTTGTAGCAATTAAATAAAAACGGAGGGAGTATATGTTATATAATCAATAAAGAAAGGAAGATATTAATAATTAAACGTGTACATTAAAGACAACGCAAACGATTAGGTAAAACTACAAAAAAAAGCTCATTTAAGGAGTACTAGTTTATTTGTAAAAAATAGGTACAATAATAGGCACCTTAGTTTGAATCCTTATCAGAAAAAAAAAAAGGTAAGTTCTGATAAATTCAGATAAGGACTAGTAATTTCAGATAAGTTTGGTTCAGCAAAATAAGTTCTGATTACATATGGGGATCAAATAACACAAGTTTGCTAACGACGAAAGCGACTTACGTCTTTGCTCGTGCAACAAGCATAATCAAGGTAGGCCCACACTACTCTCCGAGTCATTCTTGAAGAAACTCTGGGCCATGAATATATGCCCCAAATGGAAAATGTTTCTCTGGAGACTGATAAATAAGGCACTGGCAACAAACTCAAATCTGCGAAAATGACGGATAGAGGTGTCAGATGCATGTTATTTGTGTGGTGTCAACGTCGAAACAGAGTGTCACCTATTCAGGGACTGTGAAGTGGTCAAGCGAATTTGGAAGTGCTCAACACTCGGTATAAGGACGGCTCATGATGGATATATCTCGATAGCGGGTTGGGTGCAAAAAAATTCCAGGTATATGTGGAATGAGGAGGGTAAGGAGCACCATAGCAGTAAAATCCTTATAGCTTTGGGCCATTTGGTTGTATAGGAATAGGATTGCCTTCAAAAGAGGGCCAGTGCAACCAGTGGAAGTCATCAAACTTGTGGACGTCCTTCTACATGAAGACCCCTTGCGAATGGCTTCTATACACCGGCAGCAACACTGGTGCCAGAATGGAGTTCATAGGACAGTGCTGAAGGAAAATAGTCCCCCGGAGCCACCAGACATACACAACTATTGCATTATCCATGTCGATGGAGCGTGGAAGAGGAGTGGTTGCAGCCTACCAGCAGCAGGTATTGGTTGGATAGGTGCAAGACGCAGTGAAGTGCTTTTTCAAGGAAATGACCCAGTAGCTGCTTCTTTAGCGTTACAAGCAGAAGGACAAGCCATGCTCAGAGGCATCATGGAAGCTTGAGGGTTTAACGCACATTCTGGTTCTGATAGACTCAGCCCAACTGATCCAAGCAGTTAGGAAGCCGGAGTAATATCTTGATCTTCTTACCATAGTTGCAGACATAAATAAAATCAGATGTAACTTTGAACAATGTAACATTAAAGAAGTAGATGGAGTCGAGGTCTAGCATGCTCATGACCTCGCTACTAAAGCAAGGCATGGGGTGCGCGTGTAGTTGTTCCTTTAAGTTCTTATTGCCTAAAAAAAATGTCAAAAAAGATTGGGAAATTTCCTCAGGTACCCCTGAGGTTTGACATAATTCTCAAATTGCCCCTCACATTTGGGGAATTCCTCAGATACCCCTGAACTTTGACTTTGTGCTCAAAATACCCTTACTGCTAACGGAACCCTAACGCCGTTAGTTTTTTCTCTTTTTCTTCCCAATTTTCTCTCTCTTCCCACCATCCTCCATGCTTTAGGAGGTGGGAGGAGTGAGAAAGATTGATAGCTTTAGATAGTCATTAATGGAGGATGTTGGGAGGAGAAAGAAAATTGGGGAGAAAGAGAGAAAAAACTAACGGCGTTAGGGTTCCGTTAGCAGTAAGGGTATTTTGAGCACAAAGTCAAAGTTCAAGGGTATCTGAGGAATTCCCCAAACGGGAAGGGCAATTTGAGAATTACGTCAAATCTCAGGGGTACCTGAGGAAATTTCCCAAAAAGATTCTGTTTGTATAAATATTATTTGCATCTTTAAGCTCTCATACTAATTCTAGTTTCATCCTTAATTGATAATCTACTTGCTATATGTTAGAATATATTCAGCATATATTCTCTCGTTATTGTATATTATTGTGTATATCTCTATTTAGCAAGTCTATATTTGATTACCTTAGTTCTAGCAATCTGTTAGCTATTTTGTAGCCTACATCTAGGCTTGTAATTGGTATATATTCTTGGACTTGTAATATAATCCTCATTCTTCTTGGTATCAGATACGGTTTCGAACCTATCCCTTGAACCCTAACTGTCCATTATCATCTTCTTCTTCCCCTTTTCATTCTTCTTCTCCCTCTCAACCATGACTGACAGCACCAAATTTCACCCTGCTCTCACTATTACCAATGTGAAATCTCTTGTTCCTGCCACATTAGATAACGAGCAGGCTCTGTATCACTCCTAGGCTGCTTTGTTTACCAACCTTACCCGGGTTCATGATCTATACAATCATCTTGTCCCACCCACCGAGGACCCTACCAAAGCCATAAATCTCGCTGCCAAAGTCGTCGATCATGCCATATGGAAGCATCTTGACACTGCCATACCCAGTGGATATACGGGACAATCTCATCTGACCTTCTCCTTGCTATCCTTCGCCGTGATGACTCAGCCGAGGTTGCATGGAAACGGCTCGAAGCCTTGTTTCAGGACAATAAGGCTTCACGTGCAACTGACCTCGAAGAAGAATTCTCTAATGCCGTTTTCGAGGATCACACCACCATCAACAACTACTGCAATTTTCTTCAATCTCTTGCAGACCGGCATGCGGATGTTGATGCCCCGGTGTCAAATGGGCGGCTCGTATTACGTCTCACCGGCTCCTTGCCGGAGGCGTACGGTGGTACTGTTGATTTTATTCAAAATCAAGAGCCTCTACCTTCATTTGAAAGTTGTCGATTAAGGCTCAAAATGGCGGAACGCACCATAAAAGCACGTGCCGCACGAGAATCCGGGACCCGCAGCAGCAATGCCATGGTTGCCGCCACTAGCCATGACACGCATGACACCTCCTCTACTCCCAAACGTAACGACGGAAACAACAAAGGGCGATACAACAATAAAAATAAAGGGAAAGGAAAAGGTTCTGGTCAGCAAGGTGGGGCCGGCGGTGGTGGTCAATCCGGACAGCAGCCACGTCAGCAAACTCAGTCATCATGGCCACAGTGGGGAGGATGGACAATTCCCCCATGTCCTTTTCCTTCCTACTCTTGGCAGCCACGTGATATGTCTATTTTATATAGAGTTTTTACCCCCGTCCCTCATTGATTATTATTGGTCTTAATTGCGCTCTTTGGAGCTATTTTTAGTACTAATGTGCTACTTGTAGTGTGTTTGTAGTTTCAGGTTAATCATTGTAGGAATTAGCATGTTTTGGTGCATTTCCTACTCATTTATATCACTACAAGAGATAATGTACTTTTGAGAGCACGAGCATTGAGTTGGAAGAGTTTTGAAGAAAAGCGAATAGTGAAAACAGTAATGACTGCAGTCTACTCTTTTGATTATATCTCAAGTTCTACAAATCCAAATATAGTGATTTCAATTGGGTTAGATTCTACACTTCAATAATTTCCAACGAGTGGTCACTTGCCTAATTGCGACAAATAACGAAGAAGTTATGGCGTTTTGAAGATAGAGATTTGTGCAGGCTGATGACCGCCCGGCCGGGCGAAATCCGCCCCGGCTGCCCGGGCGGGGCGTTTTTAATCGGTTTTGAAGCGCGTGTTGCGCTATTTATTGTTTTAATATAAATAGTCCTTCTTTAATTGGGGAAAAATCACGTTTTCTTATTATTATTTTTGTCATTAGTTTTCTAAGTACTTTTATTCTCTCAAGAACCCTAGTTTATTCTACTTTACAAATTCATTCAAGATTCAATAGAGTAATTGTTTTTCATATTCGTTCTTCAATTGGTTTTATTTCTCATCCCTTACTATTCCCTTTTCAATTCTTCTTTGTTATTTCATAATGTTGCTTTCTTATTTAATTGTGATTATGTTTTCCCCAATTATGTGTGAGTAGATTATTTTCTAGGGATTTGGGGATCTATGTATGCATATGAGGGATAGATTGAATGATTATTTAATTCATTGATTTGTTTGATTCTTGCTATTGATTTATTTAGGTTAATCTACAAGTTTGGCCAACTGTGTTGATTATTATTGCAATACAAAGTTATAGACCGAGAGGTAGAATTTTGTATAGGCTCTCAATAGTAGGCTTAGCGATCTATGACCATGCGAGAGCGGCTTAGTGAGCTTAAAGGGAGGTAATGTTCGAGAGAAATTACATGTGCCCTAGTTAGATTATTTCATTAAGTTTCTTCAATCATTCTTGACATCCTGAATTGCATACATGGTGAACCGCTCCCTAGTATTTCCCTTATTTGATATTTGTGATTTGAATATTTGCTTAGTTCAGTCAACCAACCCTTTTCATCAGATTTAGTTAGTATAATATTAGAGTTCAGATATAATAGTATAGCTATCTCCCTGTGGATTCGATCCTGACTTCCCTGACTACTAGTTAGTGGACCTTAGGTTATTTTTTATTAGGAGATACGACTTTAGCCTGTCAAATTTTGGCGCCGTTGCCGGGGAGATGGTTTATTTTTATTTTATCTGAATTATAGTATTACACTAACTTACTCTGAAGAACACCTGTTCTTCATAGCATCTCACGTTTGTTTTAGTGTTTTTGGTGTATGAGCAGGAAATTAAAATCCCCAAATCTCATTCCATTTGATCCGGAGATTAAAAATACCGCTCGTAGACTCAGAAAGAAAACTAAGTAAGCAAAGTTGTCTACAGGGACACCTTCCCAAAAGACACCTTCTCCACCATCCTCACCACAACAAGAGTTCCCCGTCACACCTATTTTTCTTAAAATGGGTGAGAATGTTACACGAACCTTCAGGGATTATGCACAACCATCTCCTGATAATGTACCCACTGGAGTACGGATGCCTACTATCGCTGCTACGAATTTTAAAATCAAGTCTCATGTTCTGAATATGGTTCGGGATAATCGGTTTCGTTGGGTTACCATTCGAAGACCCAAATCAGCATCTGCAGCGATTTTTGCAATGTTGTGCTACTCAGAAACAAGCTGGTGTTACTGATGATGAGATGAAACTGATCTTGTTTGGTTTTTCTCTGCGAGACAAAGCTCTGTTTTGGTATAACAAGTTGCCTTCCACTATCACCACTTGGGAAGAACTATCCAAGATTTTTCTTATCAAGTGGTATCCTTATCAAAAGACTGCAGATATGCGTCATGCGATAGTGACCTTCACCCAAGATCCCGGCGAGTCATTGTATGAAGCTTGGGAAAGATTCAAGGATCTGCAGCGCCTTTGTCCTCATCATGGTTTAGACCAGTGGTATTTGTGTCAGATTTTCTACACTAGAGTTGATGCAGATACAAGGCGGGTAATTGATGGAGCCTCCGGTGGGTTTTTCATGGATAAGGCTATAGAAGATGGGTATGAACTTCTGGAGAAACTTGCTTCTAATCAAGCGTCTACTATTCGTTCTTCTATGAAAAAAGGAGGCAAACATGATGTCGAGGCCTATTCTTTACTGTCCGGGCAACTAGCTGCTCTAACTAGAAGATCGATTATTTGAAGCTAGGTAATGATTCCTCCTCCCACATGAGTGTTAACGCGATGGCTAGTGCTTCTGGATATAATCTCTCATATGTGACGCTTGTGGGATAGCTGGACACAACTCTCAAGAGTGCCCAGCTCTCCTACCTTTTGGTGAGACAGTGCACGCATTGCAGTCACAACACAAGCCCCAGTTCAATCCATACTCCAATACATTCAATCTTGGGATGCGAGATCATTCAAATCTCTCATATAGGAGCAATAATGTGTTGAATCCGCAACAACAACATTATCCACAACCTCAGCAGCAACAACAATCCATACCACAACCCCAGTTTCAGCAGTATCAGTCACAACCACAAGCTCCTCCTAGATTTCAGAGAAATCAGTTTCAACAGCAACATAGCACATCTCCTTCAGACCCAGCTATTGTTGAACTCAAAAATCTCATGTTGCAGATGCAGGAGGGTATCCTTTCCTTTCAAGCAGATACTAGGTCTCAGTTTGAGAACTTGCATGCTCAGAACAAGCTACAGGGGACACACAATAAGATGTTAGAGTCACAAATAGCTCAGCTAGCTAGTTCTTCAGCTAGTAGGCCATCTGGGTCATTGCCTTCACAACCAAGGGACACTGCCAATGCTATTACCCTTCGAAGTGGAGTGCAGTACGATGTCCCGGCAATGCTAGAAGTGGAATCATCAGTTGCTAAGAATCCACCAGGACGTGCCTGAGGATGCTGAACCTCGGGCAAAGCAAGGAGCTGTAGACAAGACTACGGAGGTGACTAAGGAGAAAACTGTGACTCCGGTGATCAAGCTACCATTCCCAAATCGGATGATGAAAAAGAAGCTTGACCACCAGTATGGTAAGTTTTTAGAGGTGGTAAAGAATCTGCAGGTAACAGTTCCTTTTACTGAATTATTAAATCAAGTGCCTGCTTATTCTAAATTTTTAAAAGAACTTTTGATGCGGAAGAGGACTCTCAATGAGGTGGAAACTGTGGCTTTTACTGCTGAATGCAGCGCTCTTTTACAAAACCAGTCTCCACCTAAATTGAAAGATCTAGGGAATTTTTCCATCCCTTGTCACATTGGCACCATATTTATTGACAAAGCTTTATGTGATTTGGGTGCCAGTGTGAGTGTCATGCCTCTTTCTATCTGCAAGCAACTGAACATGGGTGACTTAAAATGTACTACCATTACTCTACAAATGGCTGACCGTTCTGTGAAATACCCCCTAGGTATATTAGAGGACGATCCTGTTAGAGTAGGTAAATTCTTTATCCATGTGGACTTTGTTATATTAGACATGGCAGAAGATACCCAAACACCCATTATTCTCGGGAGACCTTTCCTCCATAATGCTGGAGCAGTTATAGATGTTAAAAGTGGGAAACTGACATTGACTGTGGGGGATGATAAGGTTATTTTTAGCCTGACTACTGCCCCTAAAGACCCAATGTTAGAGGAAGCATGCTATAAAGTTGATGTTATTGATGACCCGACCCATGATTGCATGCCCCATCCCCCCTCCTGTGATACTTCAGATGATGTGCTTGTCTTAGAGTCTAATGCAGGTGACGAACATTTTCTAACGGTCTTGACGACTCACAAAAAGGCAATTGGATATAGCACTGATGACTTGACAGGAATAAGCCCCGACTTTAATGCGCATCGAGTTTTTCTTGATGAGGGCCACCACCCCAGCATTCGGGTCCAACACGGGTTGGAAGGGGTGGTAAAGCAAAAAGTTACGAAACTGCTGGATGCAGGTTGATGGACAACTGATGTCCATGTCCTTTTCCATTCCCTTGTTGCAATGAGGCCATTGCCAAGTTCATCTTGGGGGAGGATTTCTGTAAGTACTGCTTTTCTTTTACTCTTTTAGTGCTTTCTAGTTTAGTTTAGTTAATTTAATTGCCTTCAAAAAATGAAAAATCACAAAAAAAATAAAAAATTGCTGGAAAAAAATACCAAAAATACGAGTTGAATATGGAGCAAATTGATTGCTTTCCTGTGCCCCATACTGTGCTTTGAAAAAAAAATGATTTAACTCACTATACTGGATAGTTGGGCATTTGTGATTGTGATGTTGTGATGTGATCTCTGACTGCCTTGATCTTGAGTGAATTTTGATGATAACGCGCATACTTTGACTACATACTTGAACTGGTTATACTGTGAGGATTCATTGTTGCCTATGGATTTACGTCCATATCCAATCTATTCTTGTGTGTTAGTTCCTCGTAGCATTCTGATCTTGATTTTGGCAATGTACTCGTTGAATTATGGTGACTTTGGACATGTGCTGTGATAGAGGCGTTCTTTTGTATAATTTTAAGCCTCAGACTTAATAAATGAATTAATTTCCCTCCTAGCCCTGCTGAGCTTAATGACTTTTTATTTTGATATTTAGCCACATTACACACCTTGAGCCTTTACAATGATTATTGTCCCAAGCCTAGCTTGGGGGAGCATTCGTTAGGTTGATACTATGATGTGGGGTTGATATTGTGGGTTGGTTAGAAATAATGTCTATGTGATACAAAGAAAAGAAAGAAAAAAAAATGATAAGAAAAATGATAGTGAAAAATCTGAAAAATCTCTATGATCTTCACTCATTCAATTTCAAAAAGTGTTGAAAATTATGCTGAAAGAGACAAGTATTGGATGGTTCGTGAGACTTTAAAGTTGGTTATTGTTTTGGTAATGTTCTTGATGCCATGGGAGTTGTTTCGGCCACACTTAGTCCTGTTACTAGTGTTTTTTGTTCCCCTTTTCTTGGCTTTTCCACCACATTCCCTAAATAATTTCCTTACCTCTACCCAAGCCCCATTACAACCCTGAGAAAGACCTCTTGAGCACGTGTTTGATTGTTTGCTGGATCGATACTGAGTCAATTTGCCAAAGTTAAAGAGTAAGTTTGTTATTTGAGTCGACCTGATTAGGATGAGCGGTATTATACCTTTCTAAACACATGAGAGTGTGAGTGGGAAGGGATATTATGGTTGGGCTGGTTAGTGTTCGGGCACATATTATGCCTGCCACAGAAATTAGAGGAGTGACACCTCGGTGAGCACCTTTTCAAGATTTGCATGTTATGTAAGGCAGCCGCATTTGATTATTTGCTTGAGTGATTGGTGGTCAGGGTGATCTGAACAGCTGAACTAAAATTTTGCTTGCTTGAAAGTTTTGAGTGTTGAAAATGTTTGAGCCTGAATTTCTTATCTGAGGGGTGAAGCAATTATGTTCATGTTCATATTATGCTTTGCTTGGGGACAAGCAAAAGTCTAGCTTGGGGGAGTTTGATATGTCTATTTAATATAGAGTTTTTACACCCGTCCCTCATTGATTATTGGTCTTAATTGCGCTCTTTGGAGCTATTTTTAGTACTAATGTGCTACTTGTAGTGTGTTTGTAGTTTTAGGTGATCATTGTAGGAATTAGCATTGGTGCATTTCCTACTCATTTATATCACTACAAGAGATGATGTACTTTTGAGAGCACGAGCATTGAGTTGGAAGAGTTTTGAAGAAAAGCGAATAGTGAAAGAAGTAGAAAAATAATTGCAGTTCACTCTTTTGATTATATCTCAAGTCCTACAAATCCAAATGCAGTGATTTCAATTGATTTAGATTCTACACTTCAAGATCTTTCCAAAGAGTGGTCACTTGCCTAATTCCGACAAATAACGAAGACGGTATGGCATTTTGAAGATAGAGATTTGTGCAGGCTGATGACCGCCCGGCCGGGCGGAATCCGCCCCGGCTGCCCAGGCGCCTTTACTTAGCCAAATTTGATCGTTTGGAGAAGAATTGGAAGAAAACAAAATATTTTGTTGCGGGCCCGACAGGGCTGGGCGCTATTTCACTTTTACGGAAAATGACTTGACAACCGCTCGACCGGGCGAAATCCGCCCCGGCTGCCAGTGCGGGGCGTTTTTAATCGGTTTTGAAGTGCGTGTTGCGCTATTTATTGTTTTAATATAAATAGTCCTTCTTTAAGTGGGGAAAAACCATGTTTTCTTATTATTTTTTCTCTCATTAGTTTTCTAAGTACTTTTATTCTCTCAAGAACCCTAGTTTATTCTACTTTACAAATTCATTCAAGATTCAATAGAGTAATTGTTTTTCATATTCGTTCTTCAATTGGTATTATTTCTCATCCCTTACTATTCCCTTTTCAATTCTTCTTTGTTATTTCATCATGTTGCTTTCTTGTTTAATTGTGATTATGTTTTCCCCAATTATGTGTGAGTAGTTTATTGTCTAGGGATTTGGGGATCTATGTATGCATATGAGGGATAGATTGAATGATTATTTAATTCATTGATTTGTTTGATTCTTGCTATTGATTTATTTAAGTTAATCCACAAGTTTGGCCAACTGTGTTGATTATTATTGCAATACAAAGTTATAGAACGAGAGGTAGGAATTTGTATAGGCTCTCAATAGTAGGCTTAGCGATCTATGACCATGCGAGAGCGGCTTAGTGAGCTTAGAGGGAGGTAATGTTCGAGTGAAATTACATGTGCCCTAGTTAGATTATTTCATTGAGTTTCTTCAATCATTCTTGACATCCTGAATTGCATACATGGTAAACCGTTCCCTAGTATTTCCCTTATTTGATATTTGTGATTTGAATATTTGCTTAGTTCAGTCAACCAACCCTTTTCATCTGATTTAGTTAGTATAATATTAGAGTTCAGATATAAAAGTATAGCTATCTCCCTGTGGATTCGATCCTGACTTCCCTGACTACTAGTTAGTGGACCTTAGGTTATTTTTTATTAGGTGATACGACTTTAGCCTGTCACCACGCCCTACTTACACAGCCCAAAGGCCATCTACCGGGCTTAGTATACTTGGGCCCAGACCCCAAGCTTTCAATGTTATGACTGCAAATGCTCCTTATACTCCCAGTTACACGCCTACTGATATCGAGGCAGCTATGCATGCTTTATCCTTCTCTCAACCCTATGGGAACTACTACATGTATACGGGCGCAATATCTCACATGACGGCGGATGCAGGTATTCTCTCTTCTTATTTCAATTCCAGCACTAAAAATCATAACATTGTAGTTGGTAGTGGCCATTTAATTCCAGTTGTCGGTCACGGTAGCACTAATTTACCTCCCCCTCATCCTCCTTTTGTTCTTCAAAATGTGTTACATGCTCCAAAACTCATTAAAAATCTGATTTATGTTCGTAAATTCACCACTGACAATAAGGTTTCTATTTCTTTTGACCCCTTTGGTTTTTCTGTTAATGATTTACAGACGGGGACCAGACTAATGAAATGTGATAGTGTTGGGGACTTATATCCACTCTTCTCGAATTCTCAAGCCAATTCACCCAAACATTTAGCTTTTACTACTATGTCTCATGATATTTGGCATAATCCACTAGTAGAATAATTGTTTATTGTTGCGGTGGTATTGCTGCGGTTTTACCCATACGCAGCAATATATCACGTAAAAAGAAAAGGTAAAATATTAAATAACCATATTGCTGCGGTTTCGGTCGAAAACCGCAGCAATATGGTTTCAACAGAAAAAAAAATTGACTATTTGACCAGACATATTGTTGCGGTTTCTGACAAGAACCGCAACAATATATTAAAATAATATTAAAAAATAATATTTGAACCTATTGCTGCGGTTCTTATATAAAACCGCAGCAATAGATTTTTAAAACTAAAAATAAAAGCGGCCCAGCTAGGGTTGGCACGCGTCACTACTCCTCCTTCCTCATTTCACCAGCCGTTTTCACTCCTTCCCTCATTTCACTCTTTTCTCTCTCCTCCTTCATCTTTTTCAGATTTGCTCCTCTCTCACGCACGGTCCTCTCTCACTTCACTCTTCCTCCCTCTCTAACCGTCGCGAAGTCTTCCTCCTCTCTCATTTCACTAAGCTTGCCTTCGTCGTCATCGCCGAGCTTGGCTTCGCCGTAGATCGTGCGCGCGAAGAAGATAATAACGAAGAGGAGATTTCGCTGCTTTTGCCACCGTGTTGAATCGTGCGTGCGTGATTTCAACCGAAGTTTCCAGATCTCAGTTCGCCGCCTTCAGCGAAGTTTTCAGCCTCCACGTTCGCCGCCTTCGCCATAGAACAACCCGCGCGAAGAGAGAGAGGGGTCGGAAGTTTCGTCGGCGTCGCGCAAAGTCGCTGCGAACAAAATATAACGGTGGCTCGTTGGTTTTGTTTAAAGGTGATTGTAAATCGAGTTTTTTTTTGTTCAATTAATTTCGAGTTTTAGGTTTCTATTTTTTCTGGTTTAATACTGTTCCTACCATTTACTTATGTCGATTCTCGTCCTTTTCCGTTTATTTTCGGGTTCACGAATTTATTAGTTATTTTTACTTGCATTAATTGTCTCTTGTAATGAAGTGTTAATTGAGAAATTTGTTGAGAAATGTTTAACATCAACGTGATTTCGTTGGTTTTGTTTTGTTTTTTTTAACTTTTTTTTATTATTTTTATTTTCATAATGTCAGATTTGGAGAATGAATTTGAAACCAGATCTGATTTTTTATTTTCTAAATGTCAAACGAAGAGCATCGCACCGCCATATCTGTTTTTTTTTTTTTTGGAATGAATTTGATGTTAGGGTTCATGAATTTGTAATTTCGATTTTGATATGAATGTGGTGAATGAATTTGGTTTAGCATGCAGTGGATTGTTGTAGCTATGTTTATATTATAATTGTACTATAACTACAAAAAATTTACACTTTGAGAAATGAAAAAAAAAAAAATTACCCAGCTATGCATCTATTGCTAAACCGCAGCAATAGACCTGTATATTTAATATTAAAAAAGAACCTATTGCTACGGTTTTGGCTAGAAACCGCAGCAATAGGTTACACATATTGCTGCGGTTTTTGCCAGGAACCGCAGCAATAGCTTGGCTTATTGCTGCGGTCAAAAACCGCAGCAATAGGTTAATTACCTATTGTTGCGCCCTTAATTGTTGCGCGGCCAAAACCGCCGCAATAGGCCACTTAATGACCGCAGCAATAAGCATTTATTCTACTAGTGATCGTTTAGGTCATCCTGGCGATAATATTATCAACTCTCTTCGTAGTAGTAACTTTATTGAATGTAATAAGGCTAATAAGATTTTTTGCTCATCTTGTCCTCTTGGGAAACATGCCAAACTTCCTTTTTATGATTCTTTATCGTACACTTTTCTTCCGTTTGATATTATTCATAGTGATCTTTGGACTTCTCCAATTGCTAGCTCTTCCGGACACCATTATTATGTTCTTTTTCTTGATGACTATAGCAAATTTCTTTGGACTTTTCCTATTGCCAAGAAATCACAGGTCAAACAATTATTCATGTCTTTCCATGCTTTTGTCCAAACTCAATTTGAACGTAATATTAAATCTTTTCAATGTGACAACGGCACGGAATATACAAATGGCACCCTTGAGCAGTTCTTTGATCATAATGGCCTAGTCTTTCGTCTCTCTTGTCCTCACACCTCACCTCAAAACGGTAAAGCCGAAAGACACATAAAATCCATAAATAATATCATTCGGACCATTCTAGCTCATGCTTCTATGCCATCATCTTTTTGGCATCATGCTCTATCTATAGCGACATATCTTCTAAACATTCTTCCTTCCAAGGTCTTAGATTATATGTCTCCCGCACAAATCCTCTATAAAAGTGATCCCTCTTTACTCAGATTTGCGTGTGTTTAGTTGTTTATGTTTCCCATTATTTCTCTCCACTACCATACACAAACTACAGCAAAGATCTACCCCTTGTGCCTATCTTGGTCGTCCCGCTCCAAACCATCGTGGTTCAAAATGCTATGATATGTCAAGTGGTAAAATCATAATTTGTCGTCATGTGCATTTTGTTGAAACATAATTTCCATTTTCTCAACTTCACAAACAACTCCTACAAGTTATGATTTTCTGGATGATAACATTAATCCATCACTTATACATGCTCTTTCTCGGCATTTACCACCACAAACTCACTAGCCTGACCACATAATTCGGTCCAACTCTCCCTCCCGTACTCCCACTGGGCTGCAGTCTCACACGGGCCCAGTCACCCCTCCTTCCTCTACTGCTCCTGCCCAGCCAATTCCCCTGCTGCCCAGCCTATTCCCCCTGCTGCCCAGACGCTACAGCAGCCCCCTCTCCTTAATTCTCCTCTCTTGGACTCGCCCACCTCACGTGGCCTAGTCCATGGCCCAACTGCCTCGCCTACACCCACGTCAGCCCATCGTCCCTTAATTCCCCGCATGACAACTCGTGCTATCAATGGCATCTTTAAACCCAATCCTAAATACTCTACCAATTGTCACACTCACTCCACTACGGCCATTTTTCCTCTTCCAAAAAATCCCGTTAGTGCGATCCGTGATCCCAATTGGAAATGTGCAATGTTGGATGAATTTAATGCTTTAATTGATAATAAGACTTGGGAATTAGTGCCTCGCCCACCGGATCTGAATGTTATTCGTTCTATGTGAATTTTTTGTCATAAATATAAATCTGATGGTTCTTTTGAGCGTTATAAGGCTCGTCTTGTAGGTGATGGCAAAACACAAGAGTAGGGTGTTGATTGTGATGAGACGTTTAGCCCCGTGGCTAAACCTGCTACCATAAGAGCAGTACTCAGTATTGTTGTCTCAAAATCTTGGCCCATTCATCAAATGGACGTCAAGAATGCTTTTTTACATGGTCATCTTAATGAAACAGTTTATATGCACTAGCCCATGGGTTTTCGAGACAAAAATCATCCAAATTATGTTTGCCTTTTGAAGAAATCTTTATATGGTTTAAAACAGGCCCCTCGTGCTTGGTATCAAAGGTTTGCTGATTTTCTTGCTAGCATTGGGTTCTCTCACAGTAAGTCAAATCACTCTTTTTTTATTTATTTACAAGAATGATTCTGACACTGCTTATATTCTGTTGTATGTGGATGACATTATACTTACGGCTTCATCTGATCATCTTCGTAAGTATTCTATGACTCTCTTGGGTTCTGAGTTTGCTATGAAGGACCTCGGTCCTCTGAGTTTCTTTTTGGGCATCGTCGTTACTCGTCATGCCCATGGTCTCTTTTTATCTCAGAAACAATATGCTGCAAACATTATCGAACGTGCCGGCATGTGTAACTGCAGTTCATGTCCTACTCCTATTGACACTAAGTCTAAGCTTAGTGCCACGCATGATGCTCCCTTTGATGATGCGACTAAATATCGAAGTCAAGCTGGTGCTCTACAATATCTTACTTTCACTCGGCCTGATATATCTTATGTCGTGCAGCAGATTTGTCTTCATATGCATGCTCCGACAAATGAGCATATGAGTGCTCTTAAGCGTATCATACGCTACCTTCAGGGTACTTTATCCCATGGTTTGCATTTGTATCATTCCTCTCGTTGATCGCCTTATCTCCTATACGAGATGCTTGATTGGGGTGGGTGTCCCGACACCCGTCGTTCCATTTTCTGGCGTGGGAATTGCTTCCCATTGGAGAAAAAAACACAAGCTTAGGTGAGAGATTGCTTTTTCATGGAGATTTAAAGGGTGCTTTCTTGTTAAATTACACTTGAAATTAATTTTCATTACCATTATTTATTAACAAATACCAAAGCAGCAATGGGGTTTTAAGTTGAGTAGCAACAACGCCACGTACTAGACCACCTCATTACATAATCCTATAGAATTGACCCAATATATATATATATATATATATATATATATATATATATATATATATATATATATATATATATATATATATATATATATATATATATATATATATTAATTTTTTTTTTATTGTACCATTTCGTTTTTGTGGGGGAGGGTATCATAATACGTGATTGATACAAGTAATCTACATGACTAATTGATTACTCTTGTCCTTGCACCTAAAACATATACTGCCATTAATATGGATTGCTAATTTCAACCAGATTCAAAATCTTGTTTTGTTATAAATATTGGGAAACCCAAATTCATATGGATGGGTCCTTTTTTGGTAGTTGGGGCCTTGGGGGAGGAATGAGGATGATATGTACCCACATCATATAGGCAGCAATTGTACATCTAATAAGAAGTAAACCACTTCATTAAATGTTTCTGTTGGTTGCAATTAGATAACGAAATAGCATTGACTCGAGATCTATTAAGCAGATTTTGTTGTCTAATAGCACATGATTTTTTTTTGATAATTTAATAGCACGTGATTATAAGGCGCAAAACAAGAATTGATTTTCACTCTCCAAATAATTTCCACGTACATTTCATCCGAGAGTTTATAGATTCCAATTAGTGCATGACAATAGTGAGTTCTAACTTCTAATGCTAATTACCTATTTGATCATTCTTTTTGCTATAACATGAAAACATATCTCTATATGCAACTCCACCTTTGCACTTAAATGAATAATGCAACTCCGAATTAATAAAATTCCACGTGAAAGAAAAGAGGAATGAAGACTTGAAGATAAGTCTACTAGACAACTTTACCTATTAATTAGTATGGGATGATCGAAATCCATCTGAACTTCTATGTGGTCATGTGTCTTCCTCCGTTTTTTTTAAATCGCTACATTTCTCTTAAATGATTGTTTCTTTTTAATTGATACGTTGTTTAACTTTTCTTATTTGGAATACGCCCACCAAAAAAGTAATAATATTTTTTTGTTTTTCACTTTTTTCACCAAAAAATCTTATTTTTTCACTTCTACCCTTATTTTACATTAAATGGGCCAAAAGACCTCCAAAAAAGTTAAAAATGACATCGTCTAATATCTTGTGCACACAATGTAGCACTAAAATAACGGATGGAGTATCTTATTACTCCCTCCGTTTTTTTAATTCTCTACATTTTCCTTAAATGGTTGCTTTTTTTAATTCTGCTACGTTGTTTAAACTTTCCTTATTTGGGATACTTGGCCCACCAAAAGTAAAAATATTATATTTGTTTTTCTATTTTTTTCCACAAAAACGACTTTTTCACTTTTCCCACTTTTTCCACTATTTTACATTAAAAGAAGTCAAAAAGACCTACCAAAAAGTTTGAAGTGGCGTTAAACAATTGTACATTACATTACACAATGTAGCAATAACAAAGAACGGAGGAATAGAGGTTAAAGCAGTGGCGGAGCCGCCTAGGGGCATGGGGGTGCATGTGCACTCCAAATTTAAAAAAAAAATTTATGTTTTTCGTGTAAAAATAGTTATGCGCTGACGCATCGTCTTGCACTTCCACGCAAAGAATGTGCGCCAAGTGCGAGCGTTCGAAGAAACAAACATTATAATAATCCCGCAACGCATT
Source organism: Beta corolliflora (assembly GCA_947648045.1). Taxonomy (NCBI): domain Eukaryota; kingdom Viridiplantae; phylum Streptophyta; class Magnoliopsida; order Caryophyllales; family Amaranthaceae; genus Beta; species Beta corolliflora. The sequence continues at coordinate 188,647 of CANSZD010001810.1, forward strand.
AGATCAATAGAAACTGTCCGGCTTAGTGGTTTGTTGGGCCGCGTATAAAGCTTATTCAACCCTTGATGTTGCGGGTTCAAGGCCTACAAAAAATATTTTGTTTCCTTTTCTCTTTTTTTTCTCCTTTATTTTGTTTGGTTCCCATCCCTTTTTTTCCTTTGTTTTTTAATGACAATCCTCTCAAGAGTTAAAATGATTAGCTTTTCATTTTTTTGTTTTCTTGCTGTACAAATCTACTTCTTTAATTAACATAATGCTCTACTCTTTACATTTTTGTGGATAAAAAATTATTTTAATTGTGCTTATGTACATGTATGTTTTTAATGCTTAAACAAGTGTTACACAATTGTTATTATTAAAGCTTGTAATCAATTTATCTCGTTTTTTTTAACGACTTCGAATCCACGTGTGTCCAAATCTTTGGATCCGTAACTATGCATCCCCAAATTTAAAATCCTCGCTCCCACTAGGTTAAAGTCAATACTTTATCTCAAGAAATGACAACTGAAGAGGAATGTGAGACAACCATAAATCAGAGGACGTAAAGGTGCCATCGAGGTGCTTGTCCCTTTGGACTTTGCTACCAATGCAGGCACAGAGGAGATTTGTCCACCGCGTTTGATTATCCTTTACATGGCTTTAACATGTTATTTAAGAGAGTGATTCTCGCGACATTATCCCACCTACTTAAGTTTTCCTACAACTTGAACACTTTTAAGAGGAGTGGTATGGTACTGGTTAGGTATTGATTAAACCCAACCTCTGGAATCAGGGAAAATAAACAAATTTTTAGTAAATGCCTTATGGTGTAAAATTTGCCACGTAGATGTATAAAGACCACGTTTAGTCGTTTAGACTATATCAATTGATGTAAACCAATACGTAATTCACATTAATCCCTATATCTGAAATGCACCTTAAAAATAAATTTCCTATATCTAAAATTATAAACTACTTATGTCGATATCCCATTTAACCATGCTATCCCCAACTTTCTCCCTCTGTAATCCTTGTTATTGTTTCCACTTTTCTCTCCAAATTTTTTTTTTTTTAAAGTAAAATTAATTCATTAATAAAAAGGAGTCATACGACATCTACAATAAATCCGTAATAAGCAAATACATAACAATTTTGAACAAATAAAATTC